>OY759269.1:34460445-34467945 GCA_963662155.1 Lamellibrachia columna | reverse complement strand
TTTACTTAGAACATTGTCTGTGTCAGGCTAGTTAATATTATGTGATTACATTTATTTTATTGATTCCATCTAGTTAACAAGAGCATTACTTGTTAAGCCCCGCTATTATTTAAACTTTGTAACCGTCTCCTTTAGGAGGTATCCTATGACTTATCTACTATATATACAAAATGACAAACAAGTGTACATTTTAATGTTGTGCTATAACGTTTGATGTGCATCAGCTGATGCGTCACGCTATTTGGTGGTTAATAAGATATTTAATTGTCAATAAACACAATTTGTTTCAATTTGTCATTTGTTAAAATTGCCCGAAAGTGTTTTATTAACATAAGCACAATTTTGTAGTGGGAAGTCAACGGTAATTTTTATAAATATAACAACTTATCCATTGTTATTAGCATAACCATGTCCAATCCAGTGAAGCAAATGTAGATAGGTATGTTAGCTTCGGTACACTAAAACTATTATTAAATTCTGATGGTTACATTTACAATACAAAACTTACTTGTAAAGTAGACAGTCTAGAATCATGATACTTCACGTGAAAACAAAACTTACTTGTAAAGTTGACAGTCTAGAATCATGATACTTCACGTGAAAACAAAACTTACTTGTAAAGTTGACAGTCTAGAATCATGATACTTCACGTGAAAACAAAACTTCACCAGTTTAATAAATTATGTATTGTTATTACTATATCCAATCCAGTGAGGTGAATGTAGTTATTTGATTTTTAGCAAAAACAAAACATTGATATTAATAACCAACACCCAAGAGGTAGCAATCTCTTCTTGTGATTAACTCTGAAAAGTACCGTTGTTGTGTGGCTCTGTGCCTCCAGGTGACAGGTGACAGGTCACATACACACTGTCACACGTTCGACTCAAATAAGGCATGTCCCAAAGTAATCACTCGCAAATTCATTGAGCCTGAGTCTCCGCTTGCGATATGCTGCATGTTCAACAACGTCAAAGCGTAGAGATAACGAGCAACTTCGTTCGATCCAACCACGGGCCCAACCATGGATGCAGCCATCTTGGATTTTTCGAAAATAGTAAACACTAAACTGAATTCGTCCTGTAGTCTTACATTTCCAATTAAATCCGCTTCGACAACTGGTTATGCAGTTGAGTAATATATTCAGATATAAACCACACCAGCATCAAACTAAACTAACCAATAATCGATCTACACAAACACTCCAATCCAACTTTCTTGCGCATTGCCACTGGCACTGCAGTTATAAACTGCGTGATTTATAAATAACTTTCGAATGGTATGCAATATATAGACGTGAGAATTACTGACCAAGGTTGTAAGCCTTCGCAAAATAGTGCGCATTTCATTTTAAAATACAGCAATTTAGAATGAACTCTACAAAAACACAAAAAGTACACTTATATGTAAATATGCTAACTAAAACATCGTAGTAAAATATCAAATAGACCCAGGCCAGGACCCAGGCAGTGTCAGTTACAGTGGCGCGTATTCACGATTATGATGCGTTTACGTGAAATTTCGCCTAGTGACTTCCAACTGGTTTTCCTACACATATAATAGATTAACTAAATATATTAAAAACATAACATGCTGTCTAATTTCCAATATGAATTTTAAACGAGTATTCTACTGACATGAATATATAAATATTAATCGGTAATATTATCATCTTAATATATATATATATATATATATATATATATATATATATATATATATATATATATATATATATATATATATATATATATATATATATATATATATATATATATATATATATATATATATATTTATATATATATATATATATATATATATATATATATATATATAATATATATATATATATATATATATATATATATATATATATATATATATATATAAATTAAGACAACAGCATGATGGAATCACGGCACGCAGTAAGTAGTGAGTGCATCTTTATTATTCATATAATAATGCATCTTTTATTAAAGCAGAGTGTCACTGCACACAGTGCGGAAGTCCAGACAGGTTTAATCTTGGTAATAGTTTGCCTCGACTGATCAATCAGAATATAAGGGGTGTGTGAATAACACGATCCGTATGAAAAAGTCCCGTTCGTTTTATAGCTATGTGAAGGAACAAACACACTACACTGACACTGCATATGTGCGCTTTATTGAAACAACAGTGTTATATAAGCAAGCATCATATGTGTGCGTGTGCGTGTGCGTGTGCGTGTGCGTGTGCGTGTGCGTGTGCGTGTGCGTGTGCGTGTGCGTGTGCGTGTGCGTGTGCGTGTGCGTGTGCGTGTGCGTGTGCGTGTGCGTGTGCGTGTGCGTGTGCGTGTGCGTGTGCGTGTGCGTGTGCGTGTGCGTGTGCGTGTGCGTGTGCGTGTGCGTGTGCGTGTGCGTGTGCGTGTGCGTGTGCGTGTGCGTGTGCGTGTGCGTGTGCGTGTGCGTGTGCGTGTGCGTGTGCGTGTGCGTGTGCGTGTGCGTGTGCGTGTGCGTGTGCGTGTGCGTGTGCGTGTGCGTGTGCGTGTGCGTGTTGAAACAGTAGCAAGACCATCATGGTTGTTTTAACATTTGAGTACATATGTGTGAAATAAGCGATATAAGCAAGCATTGTGGAAACAACAAGCAGTCAAGAATGTAAAGTAAATAATAAATTCTTCGCTTACCTTTTTACATTTAGCGTCAATGATAGTTGGGTTAATCCGATGTAGAGAGAAGAGTTGTCTATATCGAATCAGGGCGGTTACGGCGCAGTGGGCTGGTAGGTGGGTAATAAAGGCCTGGTAATGCAGATGCCTCAAACTGTACGTAGAATAGTTAATATATTCAGAGTGGTTGTGTCGTTTCGCTGGCTGGCGGCTTGATAAAGATCCTCCAGTGCTGATCGCGGCAATTCGTTATCTCACCGCGTGACTTCGTTCGAATGTTATAAACGTGTCAGGACATGCACACGCAGCTGACGTAAGCCGAACTACACAGAACAATACCAAACACGGTCGAAATAAGAAAGCGCGCTGGAGACTGAGTCTAAAGCGATGCCTGCTGCCGGACTTCAACGCCACCTTCGAACGAACAATTACATTTTTGTTCCTTGACCTATTCTACTATTTAATATTTTCGTTATATGTCAATATTTTAAAATAATGTACCCATATTTAATTACATTACAGTGCTTTACTATGATATCCTATGTCATTATTTTAAAATATTTAATACATTTTGCTCGTACTCTTATTCGATAGTCACATTGCCATCTTCCAGCGAATAAAATGTAGGCATGCATGAAGGCTACACAATAAATATAACATCATCACATTATATTTAAAAGTTTTCATTTGATGACGTCTTATGTCCACCGCCTATACACTTGCTATAAATTGCCTATTACATTTGCTTGAGCTTGTGTTGCTTTCTCGTTCCCGCTTCGTGTGTGCACATAGTTAATTTTCACCCTGCTACCATTTCTTAACTGAGCGGTCACATTTCCATCATCCAGCGAATAAAATGTTGGCATGCATGTAGGCTATACAATAAATATAACATCATCACATTATATTTACAAGTTTTCATTTTATGACGTCTTATGTCCACCGCCTATATACTGGCTATAAATTGCCTCAGTCTCATATAAATACTACACTTGCAACATTGTCGCTGTTTTTCACTGATAAGGACGGCTCCGCTGCAACATTGTTCTGATTGGCATCCTTTGATCTCGCACTACGGCTTACAGCTCGATAAACGGTTGGGCTTAGAGTTAACTCCAGTCGTTAGGGAGTCCAGTTAAGAGTCCAGTTAGTGTTAGCTCGCCACTCGGACTCGGGGTATTGGTCACGGTCAGGGTCAGCAGGGTCAGGTCAGGGGTCACCGCTGACGACATAAACTTATGATTACACAGACGTCAACACGTTGGGGCTACACTTAGGGTTATCTCCAGTCGCTGGGGGGCGCCCCTACAGCCGCTAGGGTCGCTCTGGTGTGCTGCGCGCGCAACCGTTCAGACACATGGTCTCCGGAATTGCTCGGTCATAACTAAGACTATACTACTAACGTGAGTAAACATGTGGTCTCGCACTTGACGAGAGTTCGCAAGAGAGAATTTAACTTTCAAAATGGCGACAGGTAGACAAATTCAATAATCTAACAACGACAAGAGTGAGCGACGAAAACAACATCGATCTGTCTGGCACTCAATTATACAAGTGGGTAGTGAATGTATCAAAATACAAGGTAACCGACGTCCAAATCAGGGTTATCAACAAAGGACTAAACTTCGCGGTTACACCGGAGAAATTCATTGTCGCTACGGCACATGCATGTCGGTTGCTGCCGATCACCAAATCTGAGCAACTACGATCTCAGGTGGCTGGGATTATGAAAAATGCGAAACTGCCGAAACCGAATATTAACAGGAAAGAGAGACAAGCGCTAGCGGAGCTGAAAAAAGTATAATGATTCTGACAGCTGACAAGGGAAAAGCAGCAGTGGTTATGGACACTGACGAGTGTGAACAGAAAGTCACCAGACGATATCAGACGACAAGACGTACGAGAAGCTGACGAAAGACCCTACGCAACAATACAAGAGACAGTTAGTGTCTATCATAAGACAATTGAAGGAAGATCACAATCACAGAAGAACAGTATATGTACTTATATCCGACAGCTGATAATGTACCGAGTATGTACTGTACTGCAGTATGTACTGTACTGTAGTATGTATGTACTCCGAAAATCCATAAACCAGACAACCATCTCCGACCTATTGTGGACTATACAGGGTCTATAGGGTACAATGTATCAATATAACTGGCATTACTACTAGCTCCGATTGTGGGTAAGACATCACACTGCATAAAGAACTCGAAGCATCTAGCCAATGAAATAGCTTCTATCATGATCGAACATGATGATGTGTTACTGTCACATTACGTTGTGTCTCTCTTCACTAATACCATCACCAAGAAGCGACTGTCATCAAAAAGCGACTAGAAGACGACATAAATCTGAAATTACGGACAGACCTAAATGTGTATGGCATAATGGAGCTGCTGAAGTTCATCGTCACAACTACATATTTTAGTGTCAGGGCATTATTAATCAGCAGAAATGTTGTACAGCAATGGGACGTCCGGTGTGACCTGTAATTACAAATCTCTTCATGGAATGGCTGGAACAGCAAGCTATTGTCACAGCACCAATAACATGCAAATCGAAACTATGGAATGTGGATGATGTGATGGAAGTAGTGAGTAAGGGATGTGAGCAAGAACTGACAGAGCATCTCAACATTATAGACACCACAGACAGTAGTAAGTTCATACATGACGAAGAGAGCGATAACTCCCTGTCCTTCATGGAAAAAACTCATTAAACGAAAGGAAGATGGAACAGTGAAACTCCTAGTATATCGCAAGAAGACGCACACTGACCAATATTATTGCGATCGCGATCAAGTTCGGTCGCGATAGAGTGCCGTATAAACGGGGTACTAGCTTTGTATTCAGTGTGGCTGAAGTCAAGGGTGAGGCTGGCACCGATACTGATGGTCGATTTTTGTTTTACTTATTCCGTCACATTCGTTGTCAACGCATCTATATTACGTAAAGTATGCAGTAGCATAGACCCCCCAAAAAAAGTACCCACAACTTAAGCTATCACCGTTACCCCTATCGTTGCGTAGATCATAAGTAGATGGAACCGTACCTGACCTGAACCTCACCACGTACATCGATCGCATGCCAATACACATGCACGCACGCACGCACGCACGCACGCACGCACGCACGCACGCACGCACGCATGCACACACGCTCGCACACACGCACGCACGCATGCACGTGATATGTTTCCACACATGATGCGTCAGAAGAAAGGAGACTCACTAACGATTTTCTCCAAGCTCCGTGACCAACCATGGCAACAGTAGAACGCCCGTTACCAAACGACACAAAATTAACAAGTGTAAAATTAGGCCCAGTCCCTTGTTTTGTGCCTCCTAATGTCAACAACGAACAACTAAATATGACTAAACTAACATACTATACTTGGACTGATTACAACGCTACACCGCATTCGGCTGGTCAACCCTTCTAATTTAAGCCACGTTTAAACGTTATGAGCGTGCGAGGTCGTTCATACGGCAGGGATACAATGACAACAAGACGAGATTTATCGGCGATCTGAAGCCGCGTCCAAGTTAATAACTACGGCCGTACTTGATTATCTTCCTTTGGGGGTGTTCACAATACAATTACGCTCATAATGTCACATGTCACACTGGATGTCAACAGGAAGCGACAAGAAGAAAACACAAATCTGAAACAACGAACAAACCTAAATGTGGATAACATAATGGAGCAGTTCATCGTCACAACTACATAATTTAGTGTCAGGGGCACTATTAATCAGCAGAAATTTGGCTCAGCAATGGGAATTCCGGTGTCATCTATAATTACAAATCTCTTCATGGAATGGCTCGAAGAGCAAGCTATTCTCAAATCACCAATAACATACAAATCGAAACTATGGAATGTGGATGATGTGATGGAAGTAGTGAGTAAGGGATGTGAGCGAGAACTGACAGAGCATCTCAACAGCATAGACACCACAGCCAGCACTAAGTTCACATATGACGAAGAGAGCGACAACTCCCTGCCCTTCATGGACAAACTTATGACACGAAAGGAAGACGGAACAGTGAAACTCCTAGTATATCGCAAGAAGACGCACACTGACCAATGTATAAACTTCACGTCTCAATATCCGATACATCAGAAGATGGGGGTCATCAAAACGATAATGGATAGATGCATCACCAAGGCACTAAATATATGTGGCTACTCAAGTTGGACCATAAAGAAGATGAAAGAACAGCAATTTCAAAAAGGAAAAACCAAAGAAAAGAAGGAAAAGAATATAGATAAATCCAAAGGTATGGTCACTCTCCCGTATGTGAAAAGAGTAGCATAACCTATACAGCGCGGATTTTAAAACATCATGAGAACGCTACACATGTTAAACCTCATCAGAACATCAGGATATCCAAATAACAAAGCAGAAGACAACAAAAAGACTGTGTTTACCAAATACTTTGTATGCGTTGTAACCATACGTGTGTTGGCGAAACGGGGAGAACCTTTGGAACAAGACTCGAAAAACATCAGAACCAGACGATTTACCAGGGAACAGAAGATATATAGATAGACAGAGAGAGAGAGAGAGAGAGAGAGAGAGAGAGAGAGAGAGAGAGAGAGAGAGAGAGAGAGAGAGAGAGAGAGAGAGAGAGAGAGAGAGAGAGAGAGAGAGAGAGAGAGAGAGAGGGGGAGGATAGTGAGAGAGAGAGGGAGAGGGAGAGGAAGAGATTTAGCGACGGTACAGCATAAATCTGCAATAACAGACCATGCAGACAGGAATAAATGCATCATAGACTGGGAGAAAGCAAACATGATTGACAAAGAGCGTAAGAGAAACACAAGATGTATCAAAGAGGCCACATG
>OY759269.1:34442945-34455445 GCA_963662155.1 Lamellibrachia columna | reverse complement strand
AGTACGTATTTTTTATTTAAGGAAAGTCTTTCTAATGTGGAACCACATTGTTATTTTATCATTTTAGTTATTAACCACATTTGTGAGTGTAGTTAGTTTATGTGTGAGTGAAACACACTTGTATCATCTGCGGAAAGAGAGAAGTTAATGATAGTTGACGTATTACATAAGTCGATAAAAGAAAAGAATAAATAGTGACTCTAATATAGAGCCTTCACGTACGCCTCAGGTTTTGGGACGACTTAGTTCTTTTATGGTCAGCAGATGATATGACAAGCAGGCTGTCCCATGCGTGACTGTATAGAAATCCAATAACCGAGGAAGGAGCTTATACCTCAACTGTTTTTTTTGTGTGTGCGTGCGTGTACGTGCGTACGTACTTTTGTGCGTGAGTGTACGTGCGTACGTACGTACGTACGTACGTACTTAAGTGCTTGCGTGTGTGCATGCGTGTGTGAATGAACCGACATTATGGATATCAAGGTATGAGGATATATGTATGTATGTGTGCAGTATGTGTGTATGTATTAAAAGGAGTCAGCAGCAGCGTGGAGCGGTGGATATCGAAATAGCTTGTGTAGGAATAGGTCTAGGAAAACTACTGCTGGTATATGCTGCTGCTGATGCAGCTGCTGCTGCTGCTGTTGCTGGTGGTGGCGGTACTGCTGCTGCTGCTGCAGGATTTCCGGTAATTGTAAGGTATATTGGGTATTATTAACGCATTCCCTGCATTTCCAAGAAGTTGACAACATTCTCCAATTAATAATATAATTTTGTGTCAGAAATAATATATTTCAGAAGAACATTTTATGTAATTTTACATTTTAGATGAATTACGTTAATCGGCATACTGTGGCAAATTCGTGTTTCAGTTATTCAACTGCATGGCCTGAATAAAATTGGTATCAAATTGGTTGTGGAGTATGATATGTAGCTTCTCCCTCGGATATAAAACTACTGGAACGTTGCTTATTTGTTAATTGCTTCAAGACATTCACTTCCATAAGTGTATTTTTACTACTCCACTGTATCGTGTGTTGCAGCTTTCCGTTGGCAGATCAGGCGTTGTTCTCCTTCTGCTGCTGGCGATCTTTTGCTGTCAGTGTCCGGAAACGACCTGCAACTGGGTTCCAACCATATATTTAGCGTACTATTTCAAGTGCCTCGAGCCGTGTACGACGGATTTCAGAAGTTGTATAATACATTGCAAGAAGAGCAATGCATGTGAGGCTTCCCTGAAAGTTTGCGCGGAGCTATATGTGGAAACGTGGAATATGTGCCAAGAGAAATGTCGCGATGAGACTACGAGGAGACGGGCGGCAGATACCGAATGAATTGTATTTAGTCATACAGCATATATTACAATATGATGACGACTGAATAAATTATTTTGACTTAGGAGATACCATTGAAACTCAAAGAGGGCATGTGACATGGACCACCTACTGTTGCATACTAAATATCATATACAAATGATATAATGCGAGATAATAATATAAAGTAAGATTGAATTAACACCTTAGTGTTATATGTAAAGTGGCAATTATTGAAGTGACAATGGCAATTACAAAGTTAATATTAATATGACAAAAGTGTTATTAAGGTGCATCACTCAATGTTATATTACAGAGCGAGTGTGGTTGAATACAGTACGTCAACACAGCTTATTGGTGCAATAACACTCTAGTACATTATTAGAAATGGATTATTGAAAAGGTTGTGATAGATAAGTATATCTTACAAAGTAAGCGGTTATTTTTTTGTGTTACACATATAAATGTTACAAATATGTCTAACCCATGAAAAGTATGAATGAAATTGCAGTATGTTGAAGACATGTGTTACTTTGATTTGTAACTATTGTCGAATTGTGCATGTGATCCGGTATGGAATTACAGAACGAGGGCCATGTGTGTTTAGCTATAAATACCCGTTCGAGCTTGATAAATAAGGTATGCATTGCAGTTCCAAGTGTTGTATTGGTGACTTGCAGTAGTTCTGCTAAATAGTGTTAATATGCTATTTCGAAGCGTATGGAATAGATCATCAGTTCGATGTTTTTGCTCGTCTCATTTCAAATTCATTTTGCTAAAATTCAAACCAACCTATTATCCACTACGACATGTTAGCTCGTTCGTGCAACTTTTGTATGTAGTTTTTGTGAACTCATCAAAAAAACTATTAAATTATTTAATTGTGCATTCAGAATATATTGAAGTGTAAATGGAAACGCTGAAAACTCGAAATTCGCCCTTGGTGAAATGTCATAACTTTGTCACGTGATCGGCGAAAGGATGTATGTAACGCCACTGATCAGCCTTGTCCCGATAAAGTGTTTAACGATTTGAATATCTACTATTTTGAGCCTTACCAGGGGATCTGAGTGGGCAAGGAAATCATAGTAACTGATTGTTATTATTGCTTTTGCAACACTCTAATTTGATTCAGTCGACTATGTATCAGTATACAATAAAAGGCAAGTGTGGCAATACTAAATAACAATACATAGTTTTTATGATGTATGATGGGAGGAAATGTATAATTTTGCCAAGTATAACATTTCTGTCATGCTTATGTGCTAGTATTTTAAAATGCATAGGCCAATTTACATGTGCGTCTGCTTACACTCCTAAGAACGATGTAGAATTAATTTCATTGATGAGGGATACGGTCATTTGTATTACGTTTAGCGAAATACTATACGGTTAATTTGCAAGCGTGAATAGTATGTATTGTTTAATAGTTAAGGAAGGTCTGTATAATGTGGAGTCACATAGTTATTTTATCATTTTCTTTATTAATCACATATGTGAGTGTAGTTAGTTTGATGTGTGAGTTAAACACATTTGTATCATCTGCGGACAGACAGAAATTCATGATAGTTGACGTATTATAAGTCGATAAAAGGAATGACAAACAGTGACTCTAATATAGAGACTCACGCCGGGTTGTGGAAGGTTTTGCTTCAGCGGTGTTACTGGTTTCTATGTGCATGTGCGGTCAGGTTTCTGTACACATGAATAGTTTGGAGGAAATAAATGAAAACGTTTTGGATCACTTCTTAGTTCTTTTTCTGGTGAACAGATGATATGACAGGCAGGCTGTCCCTTGCGTGACTGAGTGGAAATCAAAAAACCGAGGAAGGAGCTTAAAACTTTACTGTGTTTTTGGATGTGTGTGCGTGTGTGAGTGCGTGTGTGCGCATGCATATGTGCGTTTGTGTGCTTTTGTGACAGCATGAGTACGCAGGAGTGTTTTTTTTTGTAGTCTAGGTAGACCCTTGTGTGTGTTCTCGTAATGGAGTAATCTTGACTTTTGGACAGCGCACTTAACGCCACTTCCACTCTTTATGTTTGTAGCGAGGACATACCTTAAGTGCAGCTCAAAGGGGTAAAAGGGTCTTGTACCTGACCCAATATACAACTCTCCTGTGACATTGCGTGGCACGCCACCCAGCAATTTTGTTTTTCATCAAGAAAGAACAACTCCAGAGTTACTCCACGCAACCGACGTTACGTATATCAAGGTATGAGGATATATGTATGTATGTATGTATGTATGTATGTATGTATGTATGTATGTATGTATGTATGTATGTATGTATGTATGTATGTATGTATGTATGTATGTATGTATGTATGTATGTATGTATGTATGTATGTATGTATGTATGTATGTATGTATGTATTAAAATGAGTCAACAGCAGCGTGGAGCGGTGGATGTCGAAAGAATTTGTATAGGAATAGGCCAAGGATAAGTGCTGCTTGTATGATAATATAAGGGTAAAAGGGTAATTGTACAGTTTATATATATTACTGCAATCGGCATACAGCGGCAAGTTCCTGACTTTCCATTATGCAACTGCATGGCATGAATATAATTATCACAATGGTTGTGGAGTATGATATGAAGCTTCTCCCTCTCATATAAAAGTATTGGAACGTTGATTATTTGTTAATTGTTTCAAGATATTCACTCCCATAAGTGTGTTGTTACTGCTTTACTGTATCATGTGTTACAGCTTTCCGTTGGCAGAACAGGCGTTGTTCTGCTTCTGCTGCTGGAAATTTTCTGCAAGTTTCCGGAAACGACGTGCATCTTGGGTCAACCCAGATATGTTGCGTACTATCTCTCCTGCCTCGAGCCGTGTGCGAAGGCAGTAAAAAGTTTTTCGTGCGTTGCTGGAAAAAAAAAGAAATGTGCAGGGACTTGTGTTTAAAAGCGTGGAATAAATGCGAAGAGAAATGTCGCGTTGAAGTTGAGAGGCAACGAATCACAAATAACGAATTAATTGTATTCAGTCATACAACATATATTACAACATGATGACAAGTGAATATATTAGTTTTACAAATGAAATAATGTTTAATGCTGCTGGCGATCTTCTGCCCCAGTTTCCCGAGGCGATATGCTCCCAAACATTTCTTGTACTACATCGAGTGTGTCGATTTGTGGGTAAAGGAATTAGAAACTGTGTCAATCACTGCACGGAGAACAATAAGCCTACACGCGCGTCCTCTCGCACATTCTGCAAGAGAATGTGTACTAAAGGGGGGCCAAATGGCAAAGGAGCTGTTGGGATGAGGCTACGAGGCTGCGGCTCCTGGATCAGGAATGACAGTGTTTTGTCAGATTTCACAAGGGACCGTCATCTTAATGATTAGTACGCGGGTATCGCTATTTAGTATGCTTACTTTATACGTAAAGGTAACTGTCGACCAGTATATGGCTATAGACAAGATATTGTACCTCTTTTTTGTTAGCACATGCACTGAATTGTATTCAGCGGATAACGTCGATTCTGCGTAATTATGTGTAATTCAAACATGTCTTATTCTTATTGCCACTGCACGAGTGTAAGCCCTTTTGGCATTTTAAATTTTCATCATATACAACTTTCTATTATAAAGTGTGCATAGTCAACACTATGTATTAGCAAATTTAAAGTGTTAGTAAAATGCAGCGCATTTGCAAATGCATCTTAATGATATTTTACAGCGGTTATATCAATGTCGTAACAATACATTTTTGAATAACATTTTGAGATGTAAATAAGACATTTTGGATAATGCTCAAATGGCCAAAGTCTCCAAAAATGTACAACTGGTGTTATAGCAGGTCAACAAATTAGTGTATTATTTACAAATTGTAAGTTGTATTTTCATTTTGTACATATCAAGAAGCATATTTTCTATAATTATCAAACTCTAACATGAGTTATTTTTTTATGACATTTACGATGAAGTCGAACATGATTTTCATCAAGTATCCATCGTCACCTTCGAGAATTTACAATACTACATACAATTTGAACATTTGAAATGACAGGGATATAGGATAATCTTCTTGAGTAATCTAATATACATGTCAATGAATACAAACCAAAAGGTACACATGGTATTTGACTTGGGAATTTTTTTTTCTGTCATGATTACTTTGGTCGTTGTTTTGGACTTCTTTTTCTTGGAAATGCCTTTATTCAACTATTGCAGTTCTTTCATAAAATGGTTTGGTCTTTTAACAAATCCTGAATTTCTGCTTAATTTCTACTTGACATAATCCCTTATACCATATAGTATTTATGCAATGAACAACGCAAGCCAGATGTAAAGATATGAAAAGGCCAAATTAATGACGTTTATTAAGTTATGAAACATAAAGAGTGGCTGCGTGAGATGATATTATGTGGGCATAGTAAAGGAAGTTTTGGGTGGCTAAAAAGGCATTTTTTTTCACACCTCGTAAATGTTGTCTTCTTAACTCCCGATTTTTGGACAGTGTGTGTGTTTGCTGGTGGACTTCCATCCATTGTTTTTCTGTCATGAATACTTTGGTCGTAGACTTCTTTTTCTTGGAAATGCCTTCTTTTAACTACTGCAGTTCTTTCATAAAATGGTTTGGACTTGTAGATGACACATAGACGGTTACTTTAAGAAGTAATATTTTGCCGAAACAACTGCCGTATATATCCTGGAATTGGGACTTGGCAAACTATGAACTAAAACATGTACTGACATTGGTGGCGCTGGACTCGTAATTTATCTTTATTTAGGCCATATCATTATTATTCATGATGAAGTGGAAAATGTCCATAAACAGGATTTAAAACATGTTGTGATATGTAACCGTGTACACACATTGAATCATTATTTCGTTTTTAAAGATATTATTTCTTGCAATTTTCTCAATTTTACAATTATGTGTAGGTATTTTGTTTGAAATATTTATTCATAACTCGTTAGGGACAGTTGATGTCAATTTATATAATGTTAATATTACTCAACATGACACTACCACGAACATCATTGCATGGCCCTTTGCTACGATCAGATTACAAACAATTGCCAAATTACTGATATCTCGAATAACTTGATGTGGTGCTAAACACGGTACAGTATCACGCGATTGCGGTACTGTGAACAAAAACTGTATGGTACTTAACCTTTTCTATGTGTGGATGACACTCCTTCACATGTAAGGGAGGCGTATAGTGATGAGATGTTGTGACCATTTTAATCTGACACAATGAAGTAGGACTTGTATTTCAGGCCACGAGTATCAGCACTCTACCTGTGCATCATAACTGGATGGAGTGTTACCTGTTGGCGGTCGAAGTAGGCAATATATGTTTACCGATTCAAGCAGTATAAATACGTTTCTGCATTGTCCATATGTATGTTTGCAAACGATACTGGCACTATCTTCTCGAGCTTGCTGATCCGTTGATAATGAGTTGTCACGCTCTCAGATGTCCATGAAATAGAGTCATCTGCTTCTTCAAAGATTTTACTGCCTTGTGGAACCTCATGAAGCATTTGCATCAGCTTGAAGGACTTGCACCGGGAGGACTATGTCCACTCGTTGCCACTTGTCAAATTTTACTATGGATGATTTCAGACTGTTGAACTTATCCATGAACACTTCCTCGGACACCTGCTTACAAAACACGTCTACACTTTTTGGCATCCCCAAACTGTCTGGCGGATCTTTGTTTAAAGGCGACGTTCAGATGAATGTGGAATAAGTAGGTGATATTGCTTGCGAGACGTACCAAGGCAATATGATTCCGTGTTGCCTGACAGAAGAAAGAGAGAGATGCATTTCGAAACATTCATTTTGCTCCTTCTTCGCATTACCTTGCATGGGAGGAATGTAGAGTTATCCGGCCTATTTATGAACGTCTATGGCATTATGGCGTCTTGTGAAGCATGTATGTTCCAGATTTACTTGTATTGACTGTTTGGTCAGTTTGTCACGTAAAGTGTCACCCAGCAGTTTAGACTTTGGGGTAACTCGCAGATCAACCTACTCGCCGATCAACTTATCATAATCATTATTGCTTGTTGGTTTGTCCAGACATGATTGCGAAATATAATAACGCTATAAATATTATTTTAATTATTAATTAATATATTCACCTTCTTCTCTGGCACCGTTCCATCTGAAAGAGATAAAAATTGGACCATAACTCGCTAAATGTTTCTTGTATAAATCAAAATGGTACTCAACTGCATGGAGACGACGGTCACTGAATGCAATGATCTCTGTAGTTCATATGCATCGAAGTATGTTGTACTTTGAACGGTGTTTGACATTTTTTCCGCCTGTGACGTTGGACACACAATGACACTGGACACACCACAAATTCGATGTTTTTACTCAGACAAGGACATATCTCGAATATTGGTATTGCCACCAAGGCAGTTATACAAGGGAATTTGCTTGTGTATATGAACTATATAAAAACGTTGTATCTTTCCTATTTTTCTTGAGGTAGCAATTACATCAGTTTAAACTTTAACGTACCATATTTTCCTTATATTTAGGCTTAGCCGCATACTTTTTTGAGAATTAATTTTTTAGCACAATATAAATGGATTATATGTCTACGTACTTATTAATAACAATCACAAATTAATATGGTGAATCCATATATACCGGTGTCGATAGATACGCAAACAGTTTTATTTGAACAGGATTGTTATAATGTACACTATCGATACATAGCTCAATCGCACACAATACATACTCAGAGAAAAATATACAATAACATTTTAGTATGGTAATGATACCAAATTGGGAATCTTTAATAGAACATGCTATTTTTTCATTTTTGGCTGGTTTTAATTGTTTTAATTATGTTAGCCATTTTGACTAAGGCCCTACACTATTTTGGCAAAATTTCTTCACATGCATCACGAAAAGAATCAAAATCCGAATTTTTAACGCCAATGCGAAAAGCGTGTTGCTCTCCGGCTCTGAGACACGGAGAGTAACCAAGACAACAACCACGAAACTCCAAACATTAATAAACAAATGTCTCAGATACATGCTTAACATTAAATGGCAAGACAGGATCACAAACAAAGAATTGATTATGAGGACAGACCAAGATAGCGTCAGGCAACAAATTGAAAAAAGGACACTGCAAACTGCAGACCGTAGTTCCTGTCTGCTTGGTGTTGATGCAAGTCAAATAAAAAATGTCAGATAGGGTGAAAATGTGTGACATGTCGTGGTCTAACTAACCATACGACACACCATACCAGTACCAGTTTATCTTAAATAGGCTGTTCTAATCTACGATCACAACTTGCCAACTTAAAATATTGAAACTATTTCTACAATAGAGCCATCATTAACAATTTGGTTTTATGTAAATATTTGGAATATTTTTTTTTATGGAAAGACCCATTTCAACTTTACCCTTTACGTTATATTGATTGCATTATTCAATAACCGCTACAAATATGTTTGATTTTCAGTGCAATCCACATTTGATGCAAAATGCAATGATTTGATGAAATACGGCGATAAATCAAGAACCATCTCAATATAACATTGAACATCGGGCATTCACATGTAGTCAAATGGTTAGAGAATTAGTTTTTAAATTAACCATAGGTTGTGATTTGTATATTCTTTACCACAACCGAAATGTTGGTAGAAGACGTACATAGGCGGAACAGTTAACAACTATTATATTATTGTTTGTGTACAATCACATCAGGATATTCACCCTTTTACAGTTTACCCGATCTAACGATCTGGGTAATTTTTTTTACACGATTTCAACAAAACGACGCTCTCTTTTAGTTAACACCAATAAACTTGATTCACGATGGGCTAAATGAATAATTGATGGGGAATTATAATTATACAAAGGACGAAGACAAAATGTGTTGCGATATTGGAAAATGTGTTTTAGTAACATTATCGGTTGCTAATCGCTTGCTAAAATACAGTATTACCTAATTGCGAAATGAGCATACTGTTTTCATGATCCCATAGATTTGCAAGTTGCATACACAAGAGTGTCAGCTGTATTCCGTTTTGTCGTACTTTTCACATTTCTGTTTGAAATCTAATGAGGTAATTTATATTGTTTCTCTACGGGGCCACCATTCTGGATTACCCAGCGTTTTTCAAAGTTCTACTGACATATTTAGATTGTTTCCGGACTCATCTTGGTGCCTACGGTGTTTTAGCCAGCGCCTTTCCCATGACGCGGCAGGCAAGTAGTCCTTAAATATTGATCACTCTGAATTACGCTAACGAGTCAAATTAAGTGCGTGCTTCTTAACTGAATTTACTGACAACAATACTGCATGATCCGATGTAGTAAAATAGTATTACCTACACATAAATGTATTGGTTTTATCTGTATGGAACTCCAAAGCGGAATACCTGCAAAACCAACTTACAAGATGATGGCGTATTGGGGGACACAAGTGATTCTCTTTTCGAAGCGACAGTTGATTAGATAATGCACTTCCGGCCCCTAAATTGTGTACCCATAACACATTAAAAGTACCTAATAAAATAAACCATTGGTATTACTATTATCACATGTGTTTATGCGTGAAATGGGATAGCAGGCAGCGTGTCGTTGGGGCCCGAAATGATAATTTATTGGTAACTGCGGGCGTATTTGTATCAAACCAACATAGTTGTTGACGAGATTTGTGCCCCTATTGTTGATATTAATACGAACGTTGGCGTTTCACGTCCCCTTCTGTTTTGATTTTGTTAATCCAGTAAGCGGAAAGGCCAATAAACACTGCATCGTTTAGGCGCCTCCTGACGGAGAGTTGTACATTGTCTTGTCTTCGTTGTTCAGGTTGTTCGCCGGACCAAATGCGTTCGGCGACGATCATGAACCACGTCAACCTGGATTGGTTTGTCAAACAATCCGAATCAACACAGAAGGCGTTCTTGGTGGTCATGAATTCGCTCATGTTGAAAGGTAAGTTTCCCCAGCAATGCGTGTATACTTATTCGTATTCCTTGTTATCACGTGTGCGTGTAATTAAATGCGTTCAACATTTCAATACAATGCATGCCGGTTAGACAATTTATTCTAGCCAGTGTTTGTCCTTTATTTTAACGTGTCATGAAGGGCATACGTAAAATCATTCGTCGACATTAAGAGAGACAGGGGTTAGTTGTTACAATTTTGAGATAAATTCACTTTTTATGAAAATTATGTGAAATGCATTATTTATGCCACTATATACATAAAATGTATTATTCGGGATAATAAAATGGATCATTCCAATGATATTCCATAGGCAGATATGTGAAGTTTCCCAGGTGCGATCTACTGTAAGAACTAGCATATACGGGGGGGAGTTGTTACACCGTCCAGGGACTTGTCATTGGTACATGTTACTTTTATTACATTAATTTGATTATGCAAACTTATACATCTTACACACAATGTAACTAGCAATATAAGTGTTCGCAAGGTTCTGTCAGCGAGTCATGAGCAGAGCATTACTAAAAGAAGTAAACTTATTTATTCACGACTTGTGAATTCATCGTTTCGCATGTGAAGTGCATTGGTTCAGTACCCGCACTCTAAAGGCTAGCAGTGTCAATATAGCAATATGTGTTTTCATTGGATGGCTATCTTGTTAAATGGTGGGGGCCTCCTGTATTGGAGGCCTGGTGGGATAAATGATCGCCCCACCTTTGCTACTTTTACATGTCATTTAATAATTGCTTTTCTCGATGAGCTAGTTTGTATTGGTGATTAAGCTATTAAGCTCTCATCGATTTACATGTATGATATTTTTCTCGATGAACATGTTTGTACCAGCTATTTCTCACCGATACATGTATTTTATTATCACAATGCATTTATTAAATGACCTTTAACAACAGTTACTCTTTGTGTGTTCCTGTAGCAAACAAGCTCAGGTTTCTGCCATTACGCATCAGCAAGGTATCAACACTAAGCATCAGCAGGGTATAAATGAATAATTTTACACTTGTAAAAATAGTATTTATATAATGTGAGGCGAGAATCTACTTTGCTATGTTTGCTGCGGTCCGCAACACGAGAAACAGTCCGGAGTACGCGAAATGGTTTTAGTCCAAAAACGTCATGTGACCACGTGACAAGTTAAACCCTGTCCCTTTGTGTTGCAAACTTCGCTAACGCAAGTCTGTTTTCTTGAAGCAACACATTGGACGTTTTTCCTCCCACCATCCTCCCCTTTCTACCACCAATGTTCTCGTGTTGCGTACTGTGTTATCATGATTATGTACTGTGGGATAAATGATCGCCCCCACCTTTGCTACTTTTACATGTCATTTAATAATTGCTTTTCTCGATGAGCTAGATTGTATTGGTGATTAAGCTATTAAGCTCTCATCGATTTACATGTATGATATTTTTCTCGATGAACATGTTTGTACCAGCTATTTCTCACCGATACATGTATTTTATTATCACAATGCATTTATTAAATGACCTTTAACAACAGTTACTCTTTGTGTGTTCCTGTAGCAAACAAGCTCAGGTTTCTGCCATTACGCATCAGCAAGGTATCAACACTAAGCATCAGCATGGTATAAATATGGTTAAATTTTCATGGCACAGCCCTGTTTAAGCAATTAGTAAATAGTGCACGATTCATTAAAAGGTGGATGTTCGTTTTATATATATATATATATATATATATATATATATATAAATCTACCAACATTATGGACCAGACAGTACCTGTATGACA
Organism: Lamellibrachia columna; assembly: GCA_963662155.1. Classification (NCBI taxonomy): domain Eukaryota; kingdom Metazoa; phylum Annelida; class Polychaeta; order Sabellida; family Siboglinidae; genus Lamellibrachia; species Lamellibrachia columna. The sequence goes on along the minus strand of OY759269.1, from coordinate 34,443,424 downwards.
ACTTCGAAACTAAAATATGTTTGTATACCACACACACACACACACACACACACACACACACACACACACACACACACACACACACACACACACACACACACACATACGCACGCACGCACGCACGCACGCACGCACGCACACGCACACGCACACACACACACACACACACACACACACACACACACACACACACACACACACACACACACACACACACACACACACATGCACGCACGCCCACAAAACCGTACACCATACATCCATACACATTTACATTATTTGTGCTGTTTGTTCTAGTACTTTATTATGCCAATTTCGGATGGAAATATTTAATATTGGAAATACTTACATTGTACATCGACATGTGATTTACCTACTATGGTTTTACCTACTCTTCACAATAGTCACAGTATAAAGCGTATAAGTTACTGGGTTATGGAGTATAATAAGTAATTTATATAAGTGCCTATGTTTGTTCA
>OY759269.1:34407945-34437945 GCA_963662155.1 Lamellibrachia columna | reverse complement strand
TTTGAAATAACAGGCAAAAGGGATATTGGTCTATAATTTGTGAATAATGTGGGATCATTTTTCTTAAATATAGGAATAACTTTTGCTACTTTAAGTTTGTCAGGAAATTGTCCTGTGTTCAGCACTTGATTTATTAATAATGTTAAAGGTTTCACTATATCTGGTTCAATAAGTTTTAATAATTTGCTGGATATTCCATCACAACCATAGCTATTTTTATTTGGAAGGTTATTGATTATTTGTGATACGGATTCCTCTTGTATTTCTGTGAATCTGAAACCATTTGTATTCTTGTTTTTGAGAAATTTAGTGATATTATTTGCAGTTGTACATTGTATGTTTTCCGCAAGATTAGGGCCTGTTTCCGTAAAGATATGATTAAATTCATTAGCTATGTCAATCTTATTAGTATATGTCTTGTTATTTTGTTTAAAATATGTTGGAAATTGCGTACTAGATTTGTGTCTTGATATAATTTCATTAATTGCTTTCCATGTATTTGCTGCATTAAATTTGTATTTGTCGAAAAGTTGTACATAGTGTAATCTCTTTGCTTCACGAATGTTCTTCTTAAGTATTACGTTGTATGTTTTTAGATTAGTGCAACTTGTGGTATATTGTGCACAATCAGGATCTAACATCTTCAGTTGTTTGTATAATTTATCTCTATATTTAATTGATCTTAATATACCTTTCGTTATCCAGTTTGATTTTTTATGTCTGTATTTGTGGAATTTGACAACTTTGGTTTGTATGTGTTTATTTTTAGTCGTTTCTATTATTTGATCTATAAGGTTATAATTGGAATTTGTATCAGCATTAGGACTCTTATCCATTTTGCTATAAATGTCTGCTGCATGAATGTCATGTTTAACTTTTAATAAGGCTTCATTAGTTTCCATGTGTATCTTAGTTGTTTTAGGATTTAATTGTTTGTTTTGTGTTGTGTCCATAAAGATAAAATAGGGTTGGTGATCTGAGAATTGTTTTATGAGTATACCTGCTCTGCTCTCTAGAATTGTTTTTGTTAATTTACAGAAAAGATTATCTATTAGTGTAACGTGTTTTTCTGAAAATCTAGTTGGTAGTGTAATTTGGGGATACATACTATGTGATGTAAGAAGATCAAAGAAATCACTGATCAGTTCATCTTCATTTAACTTTAGCAGGTTTATGTTATAATCACCGGCAAAGATTACATTGTGTTGTATTTGGTCTAGGGATGATAGCAGTAGTGAAAATTCTGTTATAAACTGTTTCAGGTTATCAATTAGATTCCTTGGAGGCCTGTAAATATTTCCTATTATTGCTGGTTTGGTCAAACCACCTTCACTTACTTTAATAATAAGCCCTTCCCAAAGTTCATAGTTGTTTAGATTTTGAATCACTTCGTATGTATATTTTGAGTCAACGTATATGATTAGTCCTCCCTTTTTACTGGATGTTTTTCCCTGTGTAATGCAATTGTATCCTGCCAGCTGTATGTGTGAGAAATCATCATTTTTAGATATACAACTCTCTTGTAGGCATATAACACTAAGTTGAATATTTTCAGTTTTTAATTCCTCTACGAATGCCTCTAATTCGCTAAATTTGGCATTAATAGATTGTATATTTGAGCTTATTATGCTGAAGCAATTTTTGTTCTTTTTACACAAAGCATCAAATGCATCCGAATCAAAATATGAGGATAGACGTATGGGTTTTAATTCATTTAATTCATTAGTCTGATTTGTATTATCATCTAAGATATTATTTAAAATGTTGTTCTGTAAGCCACCCAAATACTGTAGAAATGATTCATCCGATGTCATTTAGTGTTCATAGTTTGCTTATGTGAACTGTGCAGCATGATATGCGTCAGGTGATTTCTTGATACATTATATCTTGTATACCTCATATGCATCATTTAAAAATGTTTCATGTTGATTGTGCGTATGTTTGTATGTGTTGTAGCGTGATAATGTTATGCTCTTGTGGATGTTATTCGAATTTGATGTTATGTATTCTGCACCAACGAAGATGCATACATGAGTAAGCATAATAATAAACGTTGTCTGTGTAACAATTGTTGTCAAAGAAAAAAATTAGTATTTCAAAATTAAGTATGAAAAAAAAAACATCATAGACATCGATCGAACTAACTGTTCGGGGAGTATTAAAAATTAAAAGAATAAGGAGAGATCCTGTTCAAGCCAGAATACATTAATAATATAATGTGTTATAACTAATATGCTGCAATCTCTGGCCCGATAACCATTATTTCATATGTCACTTAGAATGTTCAGAGGCACAGTAGTAGCAACTTTGAATGTTCAAGAATGTTTCAGAATAATGTTCGGAGCCGTTTAATATATATTTAAGTCTTTGGTCCACATAATGCCACTACACAAAATGTTGGCAGTTGGCACTAGTGGTGTTACCTGTGGCTTCTGTCCAAGCGATCGGTCTACGAGAAGGTGTAGGTGTTCAGTGTACAGTGAACAAGGAATGTTCAGATCCATTTAATACATGTCCAAGTCTTTTGCAGAGTGGATTTCTTTGATCATTCCGGTGTTTGTCTTTACGAGAACTCTTCCTGTATATGTCCAACAATCGTTGATTTTGTTTTCTTTTTTGAGTGATCTAGCTTTGTATGCTAGTGCTGCCCTCTTCGATGTCAGATCTTCGTTGATATATACTTGTTCGTCTCGATGGTGCTGATTGTGGTTCTTCAGTTTGGTTCGTGACCGATACACGTCGTCTCTTACCGCCTCGCTACGAAAGCGCACTATGATCGTGCGTCTATGGGGGCGATCACGATTGTCAGTCTTCTGGCCGATGCGATGGCTTCTTTCCAGATCGGAAGCGCCTAAGTTATCGATTCCCATCTTCTTAATTGTTGTAATCACTAGATCGTTCGTTACCTTGTTTGTAGTAAGACTGACACATTCCCTGCATTTCCAAAAAGGTGACATCATTCTCCAATTAATAATATAAGTGTGTGTCAGAAATATGTATGACGGACTTAAGAAGTTGTTTAGTACATTGCGAGAAGAGCAATACATGTGAGGCTTCCCGGAAGTTTTGTAGGGACCTTTGTTCGAAAGAGTGGAATATATGCGAAGAGAATTGTGAAGATGAGACTAGGAGGAGACGGGACGCAGATACCGAATGAATTGTATTCAGTCATACAGCATATATTACAATATGATGACGAGTGAATAAATTAATTTGCTTTAGGAGATACAATTGAAACACAAAGAGGGCATATGACAAGGACCACCTACTGTTGCATACTAAATATCATATTCAAATGATATTATGCGACATAATAATATAAAGTAAGATTAAATAAAAACGTTAGTGTTATATGCAAAGTAGCGGTTATTAAGGTGACAATGCCAGTTACAACGTTAATATTAATATGACAAAAGTTTTACTAAGGTGCATAACTCAGTGTTATATTACAGAGCGAGTGTGATTGAATATAGTACAAAAACACAGCTTATTTGTACAATAACACTCTAGTACAATATTCGAAATGGATTATTGATAAGGTTGTGATAGATATGTATATCTTACAAAGTAAGCGGTTATTTTATAGTGTTACACATATAAATATTACAAGTATGTCTAGCCCATGAAAAGTATAAATGAAATTGCAGTATGTTGAAGACGTGTTGCTTTGGTAACTATTTCGAATTGTGCATGTGATCCGATATGGAATTACAAGAACGAGGGCCATGTGTGTTTAGGTATAAATTCCCGTTCGAGCTAGATAAATAAAGTATGTATTGCAGTTCCAAGTGTTGTATTGGTGACTTGCAATAGTTCTGCTGAAATGTGTTGATATGGTATTTATATTATATTATATTATATTATATTATATTATATTATATTATATTATATTATATTATATTATATTATATTATATTATATTATATTATATTATATTATATTATATTATATTATATTATATTATATTATATTATATTATATTATATTATATTATATTATATTATATTATATTATATTATATTATATTATATTATATTATATTATATTATATTATATTATATTACATTACATTATATTATATGGTATTTCGAAGCGTATTGAACAGATATTAAGTTCGATGTTTTTGCTCGTCTCGTTTCAAATTAATTTTGCAAAATTCAAGCCAACCTATTATCCACTACGACATGCTAGCTCGTTCGTGCAACTTTTGTATGTAGTTTTTGTGAACTCATCAAAAAAACTATTACATTATTTAATTGTACATTCAGAATATATTGAAGTGTAAATGGAAACGTTGAAAACTCGAAATTCGCCCTTGGTGAAATGTCATAACTTTGTCACATGATCGGCGAAAGGGTGTATGTCACGCCAATGATCAGCCTTGTCCCGATAAAGTGTTTAACGATTTGGATATCCACTATTTTGAGCCTTACCAGGGGATCTGAGTGGGCAAGGAAATCATAGTAACTGATGGTTATTATTGCTTTTGCAACACTCTAATTTGATTCAGACGACTATGTATCAGTATACAATAAAGGGCAAGTGTGGCAATACTAAATAACAATACATAGTTTTTTATGATGTATGATGGGAGGAAATGTATAATATTGCCAAGTATAAACATTTCTTTCATGTGTATGTGCTAGTATATTAAAATGCATAGGACAGTTTTCATGTACGTTTACTTACACTCCTAAGAACGATGTAGAATTAATTGTATTGATGAGGGATGCGGTCATTTGCAAGCGTGAATAATATGTATTGTTTAATAGTTTAATAGTCATTTTCTTTATTAACCACATATGTGAGTGTAGTTAGTTTGATGTGTGAGTGAATCACATTAGTATCATCTGTGGACAGACAGACGTTTGCGATAATTGAAGTATTATATAAGTCGATAAAAGGAATGACAAACAGTGACTCTAATACAGGTTTTGCTTCAGTGGTCTTACTGGTTTCTATGTGCATGTGCAGTCAGGTTTCTGTACACATGAATAGTTTGAAGGAAATAAATTAATCAAACGTTTTGGGACGTCTTAGTTCTTTTTCTGGGGAACAGATGATATGACAAGCAGGCTGTCCCTTGCTTGGCTGAGTGGAAATCCAAATACCGAGGAAGGAGCTTAAAACTTAACTGTGTTTTTGTATGTGTGTGCGTGCGTAAGTGCGTGTGTGCGCGTGTGTATGTGCGTTTGTGTACTTGTGTGACAGCATGAGCATGCACGAGTGTTTTGTCCTTACTGCAGTCTAGGTAGTGTGTGTGTTCTCTTATTGGAATAATCTTGACTTTTGGACAGCACACTTAACGCCACTGCCACTCTTTATGTTTGTAGCGAGGACATACCGTAAATGGAGCTCTAAGGGGAAAAAGTGTCTTGTACTTGACCCAATATACAATTCTCCTGTGACATTGCGTGGCACGCCGCCTAGCAATTTTGTTTGTTATCAAGAAAGAACAACTCCAGAATTACTCCACGCAACCAACGTTATGTATATCAAGGTATGAGGATATATGTATGCATGTATGTATGTATGTATGTATGTATGTATGTATGTATGTATGTATGTATGTATGTATGTATGTATGTATGTATGTATGTATGTATGTATGTGTGTATGTATGTTTTAAAATGAGCTAACAGCACCGTGGATCGGTGGATGTCGAAAGAGTTTGTGTAGGAATTGGCCTAAAATTAATCCTGCTCATATGATAATATAAGGGTAAAAGGGTAATTTTACAGTTTAGATATATTACTGCAATCGGCATACAGCGGCAAGCTCCTGATTTTCCGTTATGCAACTGCATGGCATGAATAAAATTATCACATTTGTTGTGGAGTATGATATGAAGCTTCTCCCTCGCATATAAAACTACTGGTACGTTGTTTATTTGTTAATTGTTTCAAGAAATTCACTCCCATAAGCGTTTTGTTACTGCTTCACTGCACTGTGTGTTACAGCTTTCCGTTGGCAGAACAGGCGTTGCTCTGCTTCTGCTGCTGGAAATCTTCTGCAAGTTTCCCGAAACGACGTGCATTTTGGGTCAACCCAAATATGTTGCGTACTATCTCTCCTGCCTCGAGCCGTGTGCGAAGAAAGTAAAAAGTTGTTTCGTGCGTTGCCGAAAAAAAAAATGTGAGGCTTCCCGCAAGTTGTGCAGGAACCTGTGTTCAAAAGCGTGGAATAGATGCGAAAAGAAATGTCGCATTGAAGTTGAGAAGCAACGAGTCGCAAATAACGAATGAATTGTATTCAGTCATACAACATATATTACAACATGATGACGAGTGAATATATTAGTTTTACAATTGAAATAATGTTAATGCTGCTGGCGATCTTCTGCTCCAGTTTCCCGAGGCGATATGCTTCCAAACATTTCTTGTACTACATCGTGTGTCGATTCGTGGGTAAAGGAATTAGAATCTGTGTCAATCACTGCACGGAGAACAATAAACGTACACGTGCTTCCTCTCGCACATTCTGCAAGAGACTGTGTACTAAAGCGGGGGCCAAATGACAAAGGAGCTTTTGTGATGAGGCTACGAGGCTGCGGCTCCTCGATCAGGAATTAAAGTGTTTTGTCAGATTTCACAAGGAATCGTCATCGTAATGATTAGTACGCGGGCATCGCCATTTAGCATGCTTAATTTATACGTAAAGGTAACTGTCGAAAATTATTGTGACTATAAACAAGATATTGTACCTCTTTTTTCTTAGCACATGAGTAGTATATAGGGGCATCTGAATCCTTAAAAATGTGCAGATTTTGGGTAAGCTTCTGATTGGTTGACATTTGAAATGGAGCGTTCTGATTGGTCATGCGCTTATTGCCGCCAGGGGCGCCAATGTATAATCCCCTATTATCGCTCAAATGTGCAGATTTTGGGTAAGCATCTGATTGGTCGAGAGCAGTTTCACCACCGGGGGCGCCACGAGGTAATCCCCTATTGTCGCCCCCGAGGCACTGTTTTGCGGTTATATTATCACCAGAAGGCGCTACGGGTCAAGTGTGTCGACGGTTCTGATTCGCCGAGAGCCGTCACGTGACCTATGACGTCACAGCTCTTCATTTGCATATCACGTGACCGTTCTAAGGAGGCTGTCATCTTGTTTTGGGGCCATGTTGTTTTGCGGTGATATTGTCGTCAGGGGGCGCTGCTACGAGTCAAACGTGTCGACGGTTCTGATGGGTCGAGAGCCTTCACGTGACTTACGACGTCACAGCTCCTCCCCTATTATCTAAAACGAGGAGATTTTGTTCTGTCGTCTGTAGTGAACCCTAATACGAACCCTGTCGACGGTTCTGATGGGTCGAGAGCCGTCGCGTGACTTACGACGTCACAGCTATTCAATTGTATATCACGTGACCTCTCTATGGAAGCTGTCATCTTGTTTTGCTGTCATGTTGTTTTGCGATGATACCGTCACCAGGAAGCGCTGCTACGGGTCAAACGTGTCGACGGTTCTGATGGGTCGAGAGCAGTCACGTCAGAACTTTGCGATTATACTGTTGGTGACCGCTCTATGGAGGCTGCCATCTTGTTTTGCTTCATCATTTTGCTATCACACTGTTGGTGACCGCTCTATGGAGGCTGACATCTTGTTTTGCTACCATCTTGTTTTGCGCTGACACGATTACCAGACGGCGCTGCGGGGCAAGGTCGAAGATCAAAGATCACCGACTTTTGTGCTGAAACGATTGCCAGTTAGGGTTAGGGTTAGTAACCCTCATTCTAACGTCTGTAGTGAACCCTGACCCTAACCCTAAAAGGACATGCAGGTTTCAGGTGAACTTGGGTGATACCGTCGCCAAGAGGCGCTCTCCTAGGTGATACGATTGTCGGAGAGGAGTTTCGGGAGGGAACGAAGGGTCTGTTAGCAGCAGTAGCGACGACATTTTCTTCCTTTCTGGAACGTTCGAACGATGTCATGGAATTTTCCACGCTCACGAAAAGAAACACGATCCCGCATTTTCACCCTGCTTGCAGACTGAAACCTAGCTATGATGCGCCATCCATGTCAGTGAAGCGCGCATGTGATTGGTCAGTCACCGCTCCGCGTCGCGCCGTTCGTGTCAGTGAAGCGCGCATGGGATTGGTCAACGGTCGCGACGGGCTTCCCTCACGGTCCCGAAATAGCTGTCCTGCGTTGCAGTGACGTCAGTGAACTTACAAATCCAAGGCCACGCGATGGCGCCACCATTAAATTATGTTCGGGACTGCATCTCACCTGGCTAAGCGCGAATACAGTATACTATATATAACAATAACTAGTAAATAATCGCAATAGTAATACAACTATCGCAATACTAAAACTAGCCACTGTAGTCACCCCTACGTTTCCCGAGTTAACTCAGATGTATTTGTGTTTAGCACTACATGTGTTGGCATTAAAACAAATAGTGATATTTCCCAATTACAATTTCAACTTCTTAGTAATGTATATTTAACTGACAACAGTTAAAAATATGCATATATATAATTATATATATATATATATATATATTCAGTATATTAATGACAATAATCACTGTTAGAAATCCATTTTAATACAAAACTGCTTTCACAGGTTACAACATTTCTCACAGAGAAGATTTGACATAACACACAACAACAGGCGAAATATTACACTTCATATTTCATTGGTGCCGAGGCCATCTCATCATCTTAGCAGAAGTGATATGAATTTATCACCGTCCATCTCCGCAAACATCTCAGGCAGGATATCGTGTCGGCTTTCCAGGCCAGGTTAGCCTGTAAAAGTAAACTTCCGACCTCTTGACGCCAAGGTGGGCCCGGGGCAGATATTGAGATGACAACCCATTTATTATGTCCAAGGCCTGTTTCCAATTCTTTTTTAATCTACGCAATCAAAATTTCCTACATGATACACCCAATGTAGTAGTTTCAATATAGGATTCTCAATGTTTCTGTGACGAGTGGAAGTTAATTCCATTCCAAAAGTTAAAGTCCATTTGAAATGATCGGTTCTTCTCGTTCACAAGACGTGGTAGGCTAACTTACGATCGTCCTTATGTCGACCACTACAAGAAACCGCTAAATTTACTGACAAAGACGAAAACGGGATATTCTCAAGGACATATACACTCTTGAACTACTCATGTGTGTATTCATCTATAACATCAGGCGCTGACCCAGAGGGGCGCGCACGTACGCCCCCCGTTTTGATTGATAAAACAAGTTTTTGGGTTCTACTCTTATTTGATAATTAACTTTAATTAAGCTGAGAGCACGTGTGGAACAAGGGAAACGGGCACGGTTCTAGATGTACGTCTATTCACGTGTATTCACGTGTTTATTCACGTGTGGAGCAATTAATTTAAGTGAAACTGGTACAGTAATGGTAGCTTTTCACATAAATTCACGTGTTGCTGCACGTGTGGAACAAGGGAAACGTGTACGGTTGTAGATGTACGTGACGACAAATAAACGTTTTATATTATTATGACGAACATCGTAATTATAAACTTTCCAGTGAATAAGCTTTAATTGTATGCGAATTTAATTAAGAAGAGGGTTGTAAAAATGTATAACCAGGTTCCCGAATCTTTCACTATAGATGCGCTTCGTCAAATATTTTAATTATAAAAACGGTGACGTATAGATGACCGTGACGTAGATTATACACCGTTCAATTCATGAGCAAGATTGTCCCTATTAAGATAATAAATTTCCGACCTCTTGAGGCCAAGATGGGCCCGGGGCAAATATTGAGATGACAACCCATTTATTATGTCCAAGTCCTGTTTCCAGTTCTTTTTTAATCTACACAATCAAAAATGTCCTAAGTGAATTGTTTCAAGATCGAATTTTGAATTTTTCTGTGATGAGTGGAACTTAATTCCAAGTACTCCAAAAGTTAAGGTCCGTTTGAAATGATCGGTTCCTCTCATTCATAACATGATGTATAGCTAGGCTAACTTAGTTACGATCTTCATTATGTCGACCACTACAAGAAACCGCTTAATTTATTGACAAATACGAAAACGGGAGCTTCTCAAGGACATAATATCAATTACTCTTGAACTACTCATGTGTGTACTCATCTTTTCAGATATTCAATAGAGGCATCACATTGAAGTAGTTGTGACGTAGATGACAATGAATCGGGGAACATGGGTTTTTATGTCAGAAAACTTATTCAAAGTGTTTGATACCTAACATATAGTTCAGGGGGGTCACCGTACACGATATACGTTATTTAATGTGTACTCATTACACCAAATTCATTACGACCTTGTAAATAGAGGACTGTAAGCAATGGGGTCAGCCGATTTTGGAATAAGAACACTGGGAAGTATTTCGAGAAATAGCGAAAATAAAAAAGTCCCATCTAAGGATGGTGTCGGACATGACGAAGGGTTCCTTTATAAAGCGCACATATAACATCGGTTTGAGGCAAGGAAGTGCCTTTAGCCCTTTACTGTTTATCATGGTGATGGAAATAATCAGCAGGAAGATCAGCACGAAGGATATTATCAGGAAGATGATATATGCAGACGATCTGGCCATAATAGCAGAAAGCAAATAAGACCTACAGGAAGTGTTGGTGGAATGGAAGGGGGTGTTCGAAAAGCACGGACTGAGAATGAGCCTAGAGAAGACAGAAGTGATGTGGGTTGGACACCAGAGAGAGGAGTTGAACATCAGGTTGGATGGTAAGGAGATCAAGCAAGTGGATGGCTTTGTGTACCTTGGAGGAATGGTTACGGAGGATGGACATTCAGCGGCAGAAGTACGACGTCGGACACAAGCGGGAGCGAATGCTTGGAGAAAGGTAGAGGGAGTCATGTTGGACAGAAAAAATTCAAAAAGTTGAAATTTAAAGTCCTGAGAACGTGTGTTGCACCAATATGCCTGTATGGTCTGGAGACAGTGGCGTTGACAGAACAACAACAACAACAGAAGCTGCAAGAGTGTGAGAATAACTGGGTTCGTCGAATAACAAGAACAAAGAGGGTGGACAGAAGAAGGATGAACGACCTGAGGAAAGAGGTTGGGATGCAAAAAATATGCAGCCTAACAGGAAGATTGGTGAGAAGCAGGATGAGATGGGCTGGCCACTTGGTAAGAATGGGTGCAGGCAAACTAGCAAAGAGAGCAGGGGTGGAAAAATATCAAGGACGCAGGAAAAGGGGAAGGCCACAGGTGAGATGGGAGGACTGCGTGAGGAGGGACATAAAAAGATCGGGGGAAGATGAAAGATGTAGAGATGGGGCGGCCGATAGAAAACTGCAAATAAATGATGTATTTTCCTTGCCTTGTCGTGAAAACTTCTAGGGTCGGCTACATTTAATACGTCAATTAATACGTCATTTAATACGTCACTAGAAGAAAGAAAAGAAGATGACTGGCCACAATCAGGAGTGAGCCAGGACTTGCCGTAACCTGTGCAAGTACAAACATGTTCGTAAATATTTAATAACAGTATTCATGCGTATAAACATAATTACAACATTATAATAGGCTCAACCATGTTGACTATTTCACGTGAATACTGACTGTTTGACCTTAACATCCCGTCACTGTATAGCCAATTGTCCTTAATGCACTGGTCCCTGCGGAATAATCCAACACCCTGTCCCAGTCGCCACATAGGGTTATTAATGATTATACCACTTCAAGGAGAGTGGGAAATAGCTGATTCTGGCTTGTTTAAAATGTAACCTAATATCTCTACTACTCTACATAGACACATGATTAATGATTTTCCTGTAGACTTGAGTGGTAAGCCAGCTGTGTACGGGGCAGCAAATAATCGACCACTGGCCGCCATCGTGTATGGCAGAGACAGTTACATCCACTAGCATGACATACACTGCGTCTTACAGAGACAGTTACACCCACTAGCATGACATACAGTGCGTCTTACGGAGACAGTTACATCCACTAGCATGACATACACTGCGTCTTACAGAGACAGTTACATCCACTAGCATGACATACACTGCGTCTTACGGAGACAGTTACATCCACTTGCATGACATACACTGCGTCTTACAGAGACAGTTACATCCACTAGCATGACATACACTGCGTCTTACGGAGACAGTTACATCCACTAGCATGACATACACTGCGTCTTACGGAGACAGTTACATCCACTAGCATGACATACACTGCGTCTTACAGAGACAGTTACATCCACTAGCATGACATACACTGCGTCTTACGGAGACAGTTACATCCACTAGCATGACATACACTGCGTCTTACAGAGACAATTACATCCACTAGCATGACATATACTGCGTCTTACAGAGACAGTTACATCCACTAGCATGACATACACTGCGTCTTACAGAGACAGTTACATCCACTAGCATGGCATACACTGCGTCTTAAAGAGACAGTTAATTACATCCACTAGCATGACATACACTGCGTCTTACGGTTTAGGTATTTAACTTTAAGATTTGTCATTGCGCTCACAATAGTTAACCCACAAGGCAGGGATTCACCCAGTCAAATGAACCAGTTACGGGACACAAATTTGTCCACATAATCTTGTGAATTCACTTACGGAAACCGGTGATTTGAACCAGTTGAAATACGTGAATTTACGTGTTCTGAACCAGTTATATGACACATGTCTGGACACAAATTTGTCCACAGAATCTCGTGAATTCACGTACGGAAACAGGTGATTTAAACCAGTTGAAATACGTGAATTTACGTGTTCTGAACCAGTTATATGACACATGTCTGGACACAAATTTGTCCACAGAATGTCGTGGCGATTAACACGCTGTTGCTGATTATACCAGTGTCAATCGTGTGACATCAAACTACCATGGGTGGCGCGTTTAAATTTTAAAACGCTTCATAATAAAGTTCATTTGATGGACAAGTTTTGTAGAAATATTGTTATAACTATGCATAAAATTTAAAATATCTGACAGTATGGAATCGAGCCGCCCCATGCAACGATCGTTATTTCTACGTAATATATATCATTACGACGGACTCTAAAATTATAATGGATTATCCCAGTAAAAGACGTTGCATATACGAGAATATTAGTAGTTTGATAATGTCAGGAAATCCTTTTATTTTACGTGGTATAAACGGTAGTGACAAGGCGCCAAACATGTCTGGAAACGGCATAATAATGTCAGAAAAATTGTAGGAAGATAATATAATTATAAGTAATATCGCTACGTCGTTGCTACGTACTGGCACAACGTAGTTGGAGTACGTGGACACGACGTAATATCGTTACGTCTTTGCTACGTACTGGCACAACGTAGTTGCAGTACGTGGACACGACGTAAGTAGAACGTAATACTGTTACGTTGTTGTTACGTATTGTCACAATGTAGATAGACTACGTTGACACAACGTTAATAAAGCGTAATTCCTGACGTTACCAAACCATTACCTTCATACAACGTTGCATATACGTAGTGTGTTTGCTGGGATACAATATTGTACAGTATTGAGTCGATTACTGAAGTATAGCAGTTATCACAATACATAATACAACGTTTTATTTTACAAACACTTATGTCTGGCCTACATCACTCCCTCAAACAGGCCGAGATCACTGACTAGACAAGAAGAAGTTTTATCTAACGTCGGTTTTTATAGAAAATTACAGGCCGAGATCACTGCCGCACAGGCCGAGTTCACTGTCGGACACTTATTTCTGGCCAACATCACGCCCTCAAACAGGCTGAGATCACCGGCAACGTTCTATTTATATCTGCGCAACTAGCCAAGTTAAGAGACTACTGACGTCACTTATATAAAAGATACATTTATCTTATTTAAAGTACGAAATATGAAAGCAGTAAGCTTAATAACATTGTAACTTGCATGCGTTAACGTGTGTTGGATACAGAAAACAAAACGTGGATTTTGTCGGGAGGATATGATGCACGTACTAGCTGGCGATGTATTGAGTAGGGGTGACCACAGTCACTGACGTCACTGCAACGCAGGACAGCTATTTCGGGACCTTGAGGGAAGCCCGTCGCGACCGTTGACCAATCCCATGCGCGCTTCACTGACACAAACGGCGCGACGCGGAGCGGTGACTGACCAATCACTGACATGGATGGCGCTTCATACCTAGCGGTCGAATGCTCGTGCGTGCAGCGGGAAAAACGTAGCCGTGCATGTAAGCTATACGATGCATATTGCATCATTGCATTATATCGAGAACCTTTCGACGTATGTCGTTTCGCGTCGACACCTACATACCGCCTATTTCACCACGAGTATGCAAGAACACCGCGAGGTCAAAAGGTCAAGGTCAACAAAACAAACACCGTCGCTTTCTGGAACGTTCGAACGAAGTCTCGCATGTTCACCCTGCTAGCAGACTGAAATCTAGCGGACGAAAGTTCGTGCATGCAGCGGGAAAAACGTAGCCGTGCATGTAAGCTATACGACGCATATTGCATCATTGCATTATATCGAGAACCTTTCGACGTATGTCGTTTCGCGTCGACACCTACATACCGCCTATAATTATACTAGTCTGCAAGAACACCGCGAGGTCAAAAGGTCAAAAGGTCAAGGTCAACAAACAAACACCGTCGCTTTCTGGAACGTTCGAACGAAGTCATGGAATTTTCCATAAACATCGCGAGGTCAAAAGGTCAAAACGTCAAGGTCAACCCAGTTTTCTCGCAAAATGTGTCAAGACACATCGATCCGGTATGTAACATGGGCTTGTGCGCTTCCATTCGTCTTGTCTCTTTGACATTGGTCAGCCACTGTTTCACATTTCACCGAAATGTGAAATGTGAAATTTTTTTTAATGTGAAACTGTCGAAGGGAAAAACCCAGAAAAAGTGCATCGTTACCAAACTTTCAGGGTAAACTGTAGGAGGTATGGGTAAATTGTAGGAATTATGGATCAACTGTAGGAGTTATGGGTAACCTGTAGGAATTATGGGTAAACTGTAGGAGTTATGGGTAACCTGTAGGAATTATGGGTAAATTGTAGGAGTTATGGGTAAACTGTAGGAGATATGGGTAAACTGTAGGAAGGCTTGTGCGCTCCCACTTGTCTGGTCTTTTTTTGACATTACACTCGTCTAGTCTTTTTGACACTGGTCAGTCGCTGTTGCTGGACTTTGACTTGTGCACTTCCACTCGTCTTGTTTTATTCACACTGGTCAGTCGCTGTTGGTGGACTTTGGCTTGTGCGCTCCCACTCGTCTTGTCTTTTTTAACACTGGTCAGTCGCTGTTGGTGGACTATGGCTTATGTGCTCCCACTCGTTTTGTCTTTTTTGACATTGATCAGGCGCTGTTGGTGGAGTTTGACTTGTGTGCCCCCACTCGTCTTGGTGACAACTTGAAGAAAACAAGACACTGTTGATGACAACTTGGAGAAAACAAGACATTGTCATACAAAACTTGAAGAAAACAAGACACTGTTGGTTACAACTTGAAGAAAACAAGACACTGTTGGTGACAACTTGAAGAAAACAAGACACTATTGGTGACAACTTGAAGAAAACAAGACACTGTCACACAAAATTTTAAGAAAACAAGACATTGTCATGCACAACTTGAAGAAAACAAGACACTGTTGGTGACAACTTGAAGAAAACAAGACACTGTCGGTGACAACTTGAAGAAAACAAGGCACTGTTGGTGATAACTTGAAGAAAACAAGACACTGATAGTGATAACTTGAAGAAAACAAGACACTGTTGGTGACAACTTGAAGAAAACAAGACACTGTTGGTGACAACTTGAAGAAAACAAGACACTGTTGGCGACAACTTGAAGAAAACAAGACATTGTCACACAAAATTTGAAGAAAACAAGACACTGTTGGTGACAACTTGACGAAAACAAGACACTGTTGGTGACAACTTGAAGAAAACAAGACACTGTTGGTGACAACTTGAAGAAAACAAGACACTGTTGGTGACAACTTGAAGAAAACAAGATATTGTCACAAAAAATTTGAAGAAAACAAGACACTGTTGGTGACAACTTGAAGAAAACAAGACACTGTTGGTGACAACTTGAAGAAAACAAGACACTGTTGGTGACAACTTGAAGAAAACAAGACACTGTTGGTGACAACTTGAAGAAAACAAGACACTGTCGGTGACAACTTGAAGAAAACAAGACACTGTTGGTGACAACTTGAAGAAAACAAGACGCTGTTAGTGATAACTTGAAGAAAACAAGACACTGTTGGTGACAACTTGAAGAAAACAAGACACTGTTGGTGACAACTTGAAGAAAACAAGACACTG
The DNA here is from genome assembly GCA_963662155.1 of Lamellibrachia columna. Classification (NCBI taxonomy): domain Eukaryota; kingdom Metazoa; phylum Annelida; class Polychaeta; order Sabellida; family Siboglinidae; genus Lamellibrachia; species Lamellibrachia columna. The sequence goes on along the minus strand of OY759269.1, from coordinate 34,421,697 downwards.
TTGCTGACAACTTGAAGAAAACAAGACACTGTTACACAAAATTTGAAGAAAACAAGACATTGTCATACACAACTTGAAGAAAACAAGACACTGTTGGTGACAACTTGAAGAAAACTTTATGTATTTTAGGTCAGAAGACCTGCTACTTTATGTATTGTAGGTCCAAATACCTGCTACTTTAGGTTTTGTGGGTTCAAGGACCTACAACTTTATGTATTGTAGGTCCAAAGACCTGCTACTTTATGTATTATAGGTTCAAAAACCTGCTACTTTATGTTTTGTAGGTCCAAGGACCTACAACTTTATGTATTGTAGGTCCAAATACGTGCTACTTTAGGTTTTGTGGGTTCATTGACCTACAACTTTATGTATTGGAGGTCAAAAGACCTGCTACTTTATATATTGTAGGTCCAAAGACCTGCTACTTTATGTATTGTAGGTCCAAAGACCTGCTACTTTATGTATTGTAGGTCCAAAAACATACATCTTTTTGTATTGTAGGTCGAAAGACCTACAACGTGATATTTTGTTGGTCCAAAGACCTGCTACTTTATGTATTGTAGGTCCAAGGACCTACAATTTACGTATTGTAGGTCCAAAGACCTGCTACTTAATGTTTTGTGGATTCAAGGACCTACAACTTTATGTATTGGAGGTCCAAATACCTGCTACTTTATGTATTGTAGATCCAAAGACCTGCTACTTTATGTATTGTAGATCCAAGGACCTACAACTTTATGTATTGTAGGTCCAAATACCTACAACTTTATGTCGTCTTGTCTTTTTGACACTGGTCAGTTACTGTTGGTGAACTTTGACTTGTTCTTTGCGATGATACGATCGCCAGGCGCTGTTGGTGGACTTTGACTTGTGCGCTCCCACTCGTCTTGTCTTTTTTGACATTGGTCAGGCGCTGTTGGCGGACTTTGACTTGTGTGCTCCCATTCGTCTTGTCTTTTTTGACGTTGGTTGCACCTTTTTGCAGGCTATCTAGGGTTATACAACCGACAACAGGTTGGGTTTATACCTTTTTCCGTACCGTCGCCGCTAAGAAGCTGGTAGGATTGTGCAAACAGCACTGTCTCGATGCAGTCTATCTAGGGTTATACAACCGACAACAAGTTGGAGTTACACCTTTTTACAGGTAATCTAGGGTTATACAACCGACAACAGGTTGGGGTTAGGTTTAAAGAGTTAGCCCTACAAATATACATGGAGTTTTCGGTTTCGAAATACTACCCGTGGTGGTAGGAAATGCACTGGCAACATGCAGTGTACTTGGTATATATCTCTCTTACCTGTGTTATGGACTTGTTTATCTCAACGGGGTCCTAGTAAAAGGGTTTTTTGGTGGTAAAAGATCCCTTTTATTTTATAGTCCAGATGATTTTGAAGATATGTGCAATTCCAGTATCAGAAGAGTTATTATGATCTATCATCATGCTAAGAGCAATTCCTAGTTTGTCTAATAATACAATTCTTGTAAAAAATTAGAGCTATAGTAAACTAAGAAGTGCTGTAACGTGCCGGTTGATATATATTCTACAGTGGATGAATCATAAAGAAAAAAAGGGGGGGAGAAAACTAAAATGAAAGAACTATACTAACTAAAAATATCAACGAGCAACCTTTTTTTTTTTTTTGGGGTGCATTTTTTTTGGGGCCGAGTGTATCAGGCAAAATCAAGAATAAAACCGTCACTAGTCGAGTGTATAGAATAATAAAAATCGCGTCTCCTAAGAACCCTACCTATAAAGGTGCAGTGCAACAGAAATTGTTTTCGCTGTGGAAATGCTAGACCTATACTAGAGGAATTGCAAATGTTATTGCTATTAATGTAGTATTTCTGCAACGAGAAACCTTTTATATTTTTGTTTTGGTGCATTTTCTTGGGTGCCGAGTGTATCTAACACTAATTCGAGGCTAAGACAATCAACAGTGGAGTTTGAAAGAATAATATCCGCGTCCCCTCAGGGCAAAACTTGTAGTGGTGTAGTGCGCCACTGCCGTCGCCTTGGCGGCGGCAGTGGTACGGAAAAAGCCTAACCCCAACCATAACTCTAACCCTAACCCCTACCTGTTGTCGGTTGTATAACCCTAGATTACCTGTAAAAAGGTGTAACCCCAACCTGTTGTCGGTTGTATAACCCTAGATAGACTGCATCGAGACAGTGCTGTTTGCACAATCCTATCAGCTTCTTAGCGGCGACGGTACGGAAAAAGGTGTAACCCCAACCTGTAGTCGGTTGTATAACCCTAGATAGCCTGCAAAAAGGTGCAACCAACGTCAAAAAAGACAAGACGAATGGGAGCGCACAAGTCAATGTCCGCCAACAGCGCCTGACCAATGTCAAAAAAGACAAGACGGTTGGGAGCGCACAAGCCAAAGTCCACCAACAGTGATTGACCAGTGTCAAAAAAGACAAGACGAGTGGAAACGCACAAGCCAAAGACCACCAACAGCGACTGGCCAGTGTGAAAAAATACAAGACGAATGAAAGCGCACAAGTCAAAGTCCACCAACAGTGACTGACCAGTATGAAAAAGACGAGACGAGTGGGAGCGCACAAGTCAAAGTCCACCAACAGTAACTGACCAGTGTCAAAAAGACAAGACGAGTGGGAGCGCACAAGCCAAAGTCCACCAACAGCGACTGATCAATGTCAAAAAAAGATAAGACGAGTGGGAGCACACAAGCCAAAGTCTACCAACAGCGACTGACCAATGTCAAAAAAGACAAGACGAGTGGGAGTGCACAAGCCAAAGTCCAAAACAGCGACTGACCAATGTCAAAAAAAGACGAGTGGGAGCGCACAAGTCAAAGTCCACGAACAGCGCCTGGCGATCGTATCATCGCAAAGAACAAGTCAAAGTTCATCAACAGCGGCTGACCGGTGTCAAAAAGACAAGACGAGTGGAAGCGCACAAGTCAAAGTCCAATAACAGTAACTGACCAGTGTCAAAAAGACAAGACGACATAAAGTTGTAGGTATTTGGACCTACAATACATAAAGGTGTAGGTCCTTGGATCTACACTACATAAAGTAGCAGGTCTTTGGATCTACAATACATAAAGTAGCAGGTCTTTGGACCTACAATACATAAAGTAGCAGGTCTTTGGACCAACAAAACATCAAGTTGTAGGTCTTTGGACCTACAATACAAAAACATGTATGTTTTTGAACCTTCAATACATAAAGTAGCAGGTCTTTGGACCTACAATACATAAAGTAGCAGGTCTTTTGACCTCCAATACATAAAGTTGTAGGTCCTTGAACCCACAAAACCTAAAGTAGCACGTATTTGGACCTACAATACATAAAGTTGTAGGTCCTTGGACCTAAAAAACATAAAGTAGCAGGTTTTTGAACCTACAATACATAAAGTAGCCGGTCTTTGGACCTACAATACATAAAGTAGCAGGGCTTTGGACCAACAAAACATCAAGTTGTAGGTCTTTGCACCTACAATACAAAAAGATGTATGTATTTTTGGGCCTACAATACATAAAGTAGCAGGTCTTTGGACCTACAATACATAAAGTAGCAGGTCTTTGGACCTCCAATACATAAAGTTGTAGGTCATTGAACCCACAAAACCTAAAGTAGCACGTATTTGGACCTACAATACATAAAGTTGTAGGTCCTTGGACCTAAAAAACATAAAGTAGCAGGTTTTTGAACCTACAATACATAAAGTAGCCGGTCTTTGGACCTACAATACATAAAGTAGCAGGTCTTTGGACCAATAAAACATCAAGTTGTAGGTCTTTGCACCTACAATACAAAAATATGTATGTATTTTTGGGCCTACAATACATAAAGTAGCAGGTCTTTGGACCTACAATACATAAAGTAGCAGGTCTTTGGACCTCCAATACATAAAGTTGTAGGTCATTGAACCCACAAAACCTAAAGTAGCAGGTATTTGGACCTACAATACAAAAAGTTGTAGGTCCTTGAACCTACAAAACATAAAGTAGCAGGTCTTTTGACCTAAAATACATAAAGTTTTCTTCAAGTTGTCACCAACAGTGTCTTGTTTTCTTCAAGTTGTGCATGACAAAGTCTTGTTTTCTTCAAATTTTGTGTGACAGTGTCTTGTTTTCTTCAAGTTGTCAGCAACAGTGTCTTGTTTTCTTCAAGTTATCACCAACGGCGTCTTGTTTTCTTCAAGTTGTCACCAACAGCGTCTTGTTTTCTTCAAGTTGTCACCGACAGTGTCTTGTTTTCTTCACGTTGTCACCAACAGTGTCTTGTTTTCTTCAAGTTATCACTAACAGCGTCTTGTTTTCTTCAAGTTATCACTATCAGTGTATTGTTTTTTTCAAGTTGTCACCAACAGTGCCTTGTTTTCTTCAAGTTGTCACCGACAGTGTCTTGTTTTCTTCAAGTTGTCACCAAAAGTGTCTTGTTTTCTTCAAGTTATCACCAACAGTGTCTTGTTTTCTTCAAGGTGTGTATGACAATGTCTTGTTTTCTTCAAATTTTTTGTGAAAGTGTCTTGTTTTCTTCAAGTTGTCACCAATAGTGTCTTGTTTTCTTATAGTTGTCACCAACAGTGTCTTGTTTTCTTCAAGTTGTAACCAACAGTGTCTTGTTTTCTTCAAGTTGGCACCAACAATGTCTTGTTTTCTTCAAGTTTTGTATGACAATGTCTTGTTTTCTCCAAGTTGTCACCAACAGTGTCTTGTTTTCTTCAAGTTATCACTAACAGTGTCTTGTTTTCTTCAAGTTGTCAGCAACAGTGTCTTGTTTTCTTGTTGTCACCAATAGTGTCTTGTTTTCTTCTAGTTGTCACCAACAGTGTCTTGTTTTCTTCAAGTTGTGTATGACAATGTCTCGTTTTCTTCAAATTTTTTGTGAAAGTGTCTTGTTTTCTTCAAGTTGTCACCAATAGTGTCTTGTTTTCTTCTAGTTGTCACCAACAGTGTCTTGTTTTCTTCAAGTTGTAACCAACAGTGTCTTGTTTTCTTCAAGTTGTCACCAACAGTGTCTTGTTTTTTTCAAGTTGTGTATGATAATGTCTTGTTTTCTTCAAATTTTGTGTGACAGTGTCTTGTTTTCTTCAAGTTGTCACCAACAGTGTCTTGTTTTCTTCAAGATGTCTCCAACAATGTCTTGTTTTCTTCAAGTTTTGTATGACAATGTCTTGTTTTCTCCAAGTTGTCATCAACAGTGTCTTGTTTTCTTCAAGTTTTGTATGACAATGTCTTGTTTTCTTCAAGTTGTCACCAACAGTGTCTTGTTTTCTCAAGTTGTCACCAACAGTATCTTGTTTTCTTCAAGTTGACACCAACAGTGTCTTGTTTTCTTGAAGTTGTCACCAACAGCGTCTTGTTTTCTTCAAGTTGTCACCAACAGTGCCTTGTTTTCTTCAAGTTGTGTATGACAATGTCTTGTTTTCTTAAAATGTTGTGTGACAGTGTCTTGTTTTCTTCAAGTTGTCACCAACAGTGTCTTGTTTTCTTAAAATTTTGTGTGACAGTGTCTTGTTTTCTTCAAGTTGTCACCAACAGTGTCTTGTTTTCTTCAAGTTGTGTATGACAATGTCTTGTTTTCTTCAAATGTTGTGTGACAGTGTCTTGTTTTCTTCAAGTTGGCACCAACAGTGCCTTGTTTTCTTTAAGATGTCACCAACAATGTCTTGTTTTCTTCAAGTTTTGTATGACAATATCTTTTTTTCTCCAAGTTGTCACCAACAGTGTCTTGTTTTCTTCAAGTTGTCACCAAGAGTGTCTTGTTTTCTTCAAGTTGTCACCGACAATGTCTTGTTTTCTTGAAGTTGTCGCCAACAGTGTCTTGTTTTCTTCAAGTTTTGTATGACAATGTCTTTTCTTCAAATGTTGTGTTACAGTGTCTTGTTTTCTTCAAGTTGTCACCAACAGTGTCTTGTTTTCTTCAAGTTGTCACCAACAGTGTCTTGTTTTCTTCAAGTTGTCACCAACAGTGTCTTGTTTTCTTTAAGTTGTCACCAACAGTGTCTTGTTTTCTTCAAGTTGGCACCAACAGTGTCTTGTTTTCTTCAAGATATCACCAACAATGTCTTGTTTTCTTCAAGTTTTGTATGACAATGTCTTGTTTTCTCCAAGTTGTAATCAACAGTGTCTTGTTTTCTTCAAGTTGTCACCAAGTCGAGTGGGAGCACACAAGTCAAACTCCACCAACAGCGCCTGATCAATGTCAAAAAAGACAAAACGAGTGGGAGCACACAAGCCAATGTCCACCAACATTGACTGACCAGTGTCAAAAAAGACAAGACGAGTGGGAGCGCACAAACCAAAGTCCACCAACAGCGACTGACCAGTGTCAAAAAAGACAAGACGGGTGGAAGTGCACAAGCCAAAGTCCACCAACAGCGACTGACCAGTGTGAAAAAGTCAAGACGAGTGGAAGCGCACAAGTCAAAGTCCACCAACAGCTACTGACCAGTGTCAAAAAGACAAGAGGAGTGTAATGTCAAAAAAAGACAAGACGAGTGGGAGCGCACAAGCCTTCCTACAGTTTACCCATACCTCCTACAGTTTACCCATAATTCCTACTGGTTACTCATAACTCCTACAGTTTACCCATCATTCCTACAGGTTACCCATAACTCCTACAGTTGATCCATAATTCCTACAATTTACCCATACCTCCTACAGTTTACCCTGAAAGTTTGGTAACGATGCACTTTTTCTGGGTTTTTCCCGTAGACAGTTTCACATTAACAAAAATTTCACATTTCACATTTCGGTGAAATGTGAAACAGTGGCTGACCAATGTCAAAGAGACAAGACGAATGGAAGCGCACAAGCCCATGTTACATACCGGATCGATGTGTCTTGACACATTTCGCGGGAAAACTGGGTTGACCTTGACGTTTTGACCTTTTGATCTCGCGATGTTTATGGAAAATTCCATGACTTCGTTCGAACGTTCCAGAAAGCGACGGTGTTTGTTTGTTGACCTTGACCTTTTGACCTTTTGACCTCGCGGTGTTCTTGCAGATTAGTATCATTATAGGCGGTATGTAGGTGTCGACACGAAACGACATACGTCGAAAGGTTCTCGATATAATGCAATGATTCAATATGCGTCGTATAGCTTACATGCGCGGCTACGCTTTTCCCGCTGCATGCACGAACTTTCGTCCGCTAGATTTCAGTCTGCTAGCAGGGTGAAAATGCGTGATTTCGTTCGAACGTTCCAGAAAGCGACGGTGTTTGTTTGTTGACCTTGACCTTTTGACCTCGCGGTGTTCTTGCAGACGCGTGGTGAAATAGGCGGTATGTAGGTGTCGACGCGAAACGACATACGTCGAAAGGTTCTCGATATAATGCAATGATGCAATATGCGTCGTATAGCTTACATGCACGGCTACGTTTTTCCCGCTGCATGCACGAGCATTCGACCGCTAGGTTTCCGTCTGCTAGCAGGGTGAAAATGCGGGATCGTGTTTCTTTTCGTAAGCGTGGAAAATTCCATGACGTCGTTCGAACATTCCAGAAAGGAAGAAAAAAAACTACATGAAACCGGTTCAAAGTAAGTCACGTGACGGTTCTCGACCCATCAGAACCGTCGACAAGTTTAACTCGTAGCGCCCCCTGACGACAATATCACCTAAAACAACATGGCCAAAAACAAGATGACAGCCTCCTTAGAACGGTCATGTGATATGCAAATGAAGAGCTGTGACGTCATAGGTCACGTGTCGGCTCTCGACGAATCAGAACCGTCGACACGTTTGACTCGTAGAAGCGCCCCCTGACGGCAATATCACCGCAAAACAACATGGCCCCAAAACAAGATGACAGCCTCCTTAGAAAGGTCACGTGGTATGCAAATGAAGAGTTGTGACGTCATAGGTCACGTGACGGCTCTCGACGAATCAGAACCGTCGACACACTTGACCCGTAGCGCCCTCTGGTGATAATATTACCGCAAAACAGTGCATCAGGGGCGATAATAGGGGATTACCTCGTGGCGCCCCCTGGTGGTGAAACTGCTCTCGACCAATCAGATGCTTAACCAAAATCTGCACATTTGAGCGATAATAGGGGATTGCACAGTGTCGCCCCTGGCGGCAATAAGTGGACGACCAATCAGAACGCTCCATTTCAAATTTCAACCAATCAGAAGCTTACCCAAAATCTGCACATTTTTAAGGATTCAGATGCCCCCGTATACAACTCACATGCACTGAATAGAATTTGATTTGGAAACTTAGTTTTTCTGTCATGATCACTTTGGTCGTAAACTTCTTTTTCTTGGAAATGCCTTTTAACTACTGCAGTTCTTTCATAAAATGGTTTGGACTTGTAGATGACACATAGTCAGTTACTTTAAGAAGTAATATTTACCGAAACAACTGTCCTGTATATCCTGGGATTGTGACTTGGCAAACTGTGAACTAAAAAATGTACTGGCATTGGTGGCGCTGGACTCGTAATTTATCTTTAATTAGGCCATAATCATTATTAGTCATGATGAAGTGGAAAATGTCCAGAAACAGGATTTAAAACATGTTGTGATATGTAACCGTGTACACACATTGAATCTTTATTGTTTTTTTAAAGATTTTACTCCTTGCAATTATCTCATTTTACAATTATGTGTAGGTATCTTGTTCGAAATATTTCACCATAACTCGTTAGGGACAGTTGATGTCAATTTATATAATGTTAATATAACTCAACATGATCACGGACATCATTGCATGGTCCTTTGCACGATCAGATTACAAACAATTGCCAAATTACTGATATCTCGAATAACTTGATGTGGTGCTGAACACGGTACAATATCATGAGATTGCGGTACTGTGAACTAAAACTGTGTATCAGGTAGCTAACCTTTCCTATGTGTGGACGACACTCCTTCACATGTAAGGGAGTCGTTTAGTGATGAGCTGTTGTTACCATTGTAATCTGACACAATGAAGTAGGACTTGTATTTCAGGCCACGAGTATCAGCACTCTACCTGTGCATCCTAAGTGGGTGGAGTGTTACCTGTTGGCGGTGGAAGTAGGCAATATATGTCTACCCATTCAAGCAGTATAAATACGTTTCTGCATTGTCCAAATGTATGTTTGCAAACGATACTAGCATTATCTTCTCGAGCTTGCTGATCCGTTGATAATGAATTGTCAAACTCTCAGATGTCCATGAAATAAAATCATCTGCTTCTTCAAAGATTTTACTGCCTTGTGGAATATCATGAAACATTTGCATCACTTGTCAAATTTTACTGTGGATGTTTAAAGACTGTTGAACTTATCCATGAACACTTCCTCGGACACCTGCTTCCAAAACACGTCTGGATTTGTTGGCATCCCCAAACTGTCTGGTGGATCTTTGCTTACGGGCAACGTTCAGATGATTGTGGAATAAGTAGGTGACATTGCTTGCGAGACGTACCAGGGCAACATGTTTAGGTGTTGTTCGGCAGAAGAAGGACATAAATGTCACCCAATTTAACATGCACATTTCGAAACATTAATTTTGCTCCTTCTTCACATTACCTTGCATTTGATGAATGTATAGTTATCCGGCCTATTTATGAAAGTATATGGCGTTGTAGCGTCTTGTGAAGAATGTTCCAGATTGACTAGTAATGACTTTTTGGTCAGTTTGTCAAGTAAAGCGTCACCCAGCAGTTTAGACTTTGGATCCACCTACTCGCCGATGTTCAGACATGATTGCGAAATATAATAACGCTATAAATATTATTTTTATTATTAATTAACATATTCACTTTATTCTCTGGCACCGTTCCATCTGAAAGAGACACACATTGCACCATAACTCGCTAAATGTTTCTTGTATAAATCAAAATTGTACTCAACTGCATGGAGACGACCGTCACTGATGCATTGATCACTGTTGTTCATATGCATCGAAATATGTTACACTTTGAACGGTGTTTATCCGTTTTTCCGCCTGTGACGTTGGACACGCAATGACGCTGGACACGCCACAAATTCGTTTTTTCTACTCAGACAAGGAAATATCTTAAGTATTAGTACTGCCATCAAGGCAGTTATACAAGGAGATTTGCTTGTGTATATGAACTATGTAAAAACGTATCTTTCCTATTTTTCTTGAGGTAGTTATTACATAAGTTTAAACTTTGACGTACCATAGTTTCCTTATATTTTAGCTTAGCCGCATACTTTTTTTGATAATTCCTTTTTTAGCACAATATAAATGGATTATATGTCTACGTACTTATTAATAACAATCACAAATTAATATGGTGAACCCATATATACCGGTGACGGTGGAAACGCAAACAGTTTTATGTGAACAGGATTGTTATAAGGTGCACCATAATATACATACATACATATATACCTATATATATATATATATATATATATATATATATATATATATATATATATATATATATATATATATATATATATACACACCTTTATTGCACTGTATACTAAGAGATAAAAATGCAATGCATGTTGAATTGCTACTGCATTGAAAGTAACACCCTCAGCCTTCGTTCAAACGACATGATTGTTTTATAACGGTTACACTTTGCTGATTGTTCATCAAACATGCACGTGCATTCTTGAACAAATCAGACGCAATACGTGTATCGGTCGTTGGTATATTGCATTGTATGATAGCTTGCACAGGCACGATGTCGAAATGCACACGCAGAGACGTTAGTATGTATTATGCATGCATGCTTTGAACGTTGTATATATTTCCCAACTAATACATCGACAACTGAAGTGGTCTCTCTGGATGATGTACAAAATTGTCAAGTCAAGAGTCAATCGCCTCGTCATTTCATGAAAAGTCACGCACGCGCGCACGTACGCTCGCACGCACGCTCGCACGCACGCACGCACGCACGCACGCACGCACTCATACGCTCCTCTGCTCAGTACTCAGTATTGCTGGTGAAATGCTACAGCATAACCTCGTGTTTATAATATCAAGTACCCTGGTTACACGGCACTCCGCGATAGCGATCTTACTTTGGAAGTGGATGACTATCAAGATGTGACGTGATGCTAACGATACCGACGCCCAGAGATGATTAAAATTGCATTTTATTTTGTTTTCGCCTATTATATATATAGTATTTTTTTTACATTTGAACAACTGCAAATTCATTTCAGATATTATTTGTCGAAATTACAACAGCATTATCTGCGCGGAGCGCGGTGGTGCTGTGGTTATAACGCCGGTCAGTCAATCCAAAGAACCCAAGTTCGAAACCTCTTGCTAAAGTTTCGGAATCGTGGCAATTTCGTTCACCCCCATGTTGCCGCAGTTCACTCAGCTGTTTAAATGAGTACCTGGCTATAGCGGTGGATATTTGAATACATAGTCCTCGCGCCGTAAGTGTAGCGCGGCTGACTGCTTCACTGTAAAGCATTTTGGGCAGTCCCAAGGACGGGATACAGCGCTGTGTACGGTCCTACCTTGACCTTAACCTTGACCTTTTCCACTAATACTTGTCATGGCCTTTCAAAAACAATTATTGACTATGTTGATGTTCTGTTGTAAAGTTATATATATCTATCTATCTATCTATCTATCTATCTATCTATCTATCTATCTATCTATCTATCTATCTATCTATCTATCTATCTATCTATATATCTATCTATCTATCTATCTATCTATCTATCTATCTATCTATCTATCTATCTATCTATCTATCTATCTATCTATCTATCTATCTATCTATATATATATATATATATATATATATATATATATATATATATATATATCTTAATTATATAATGGATGTGCGGACATTTTGGTATATAATTTTAAATATTGGATTATTTTCACACGTCCTAAAAAAGGATTATTTACATTATTATTTTTTATTTTGTATGCTCGGAATTAACAAATGTAAACATTTTATTTTAAATAGGCTAACTTGTGCAATAAACGTAATATGTACGTTAATTAAGCAATAGAGAATTTGCCACAGCATTATCTGCGTGAACCAGTCTCTACATTTTTTTTTATCTCCCGAAAAAGGATACTTTTAAAATACATTTTTATTTATTTTAAATACTTCTTATAAAGTATTTTTAGTTAACATTCTTTGTTGAGGTATTTTATTTAAGAATTTTTTTTCGAGTATTTAAACTATCTCTGCCGACGCCATTGTAAACCTTTTCGGATTGAACCCAGTCCATTATCGAGTTGGTACAGAATTGTGCGAAACGCAACGATGCATACTGGTTGAGGGAAAATTGTCATTTTTAATATAATACGCAGTTCTTGAGAACAAACTTAACAACCTTTTGCGCAAGGTATCGATATTCTAAGGCATGCCAATTATTCCACCGTGTATTAGCATATACCTCGTTTACACACGGGGCTGGTGCATCGTTATCGCGATAGATCGGATCAGAAGTTACGTTTTCACAACGGGATTACGATCGCGATCGCGATCCCACTCAATTTGGTCTTGTTTGATATCTCAGCTTTTTTAACTGTATGTTCATCCTGTACAAATGCAAATACAATATTTAGAATATCGATAACTTTATATAATAAAGTGTTAAACACTCATGGGCATCGGCGTGGTTAGTTGTACTCACGCACTTCAGGATTGAGTTCGCGATCGTGATCCCAAATCGTTTACACACCTCGATCGCACTACTCATCCGAAGTAGGATCGCGATCTCAACGGAAGTGTCCACACTGCTAAAATTATTGCGATCGCGATCCAGCTCGGTCGCGATAGAGTGCCGTATAAACGGGGTACTAGCTTTCTATTCAGTATGGCTGAAGTGAGGCTGGCACCGATACTGATGGTCGATTTTTGTTTTACTTATTCCATCACATTCGTTGTCGACGCATCTATATTACGTACGGTATGCAGTAGCATAGACCCCCCCAAAAAAAGTACCCACAATGTAAGCTATCACCGTTACCCCTATCGTTGCGTAGATCATAAGTAGATGGAACCGTACCTGACCTGAACCTCACCACGTACATCGATCGCATGCCAATACACATGCACGCACACATACACGCACGTGATATGATTCCACTTAGACTGCGTCAGAACAAAGGAGTAGCATAGAAAGCAGTAACATAGACCCCTCCCCAAAAAAGTACGCACAACATACGATATCACTTTTGCCCCTATCGTTTCGTACATCATAAGTAGATTGCCCGCTCGCACGCACGCACGCACGCACGCACGCACGCACGCACGCACGCACGCACGCACGCACGCACGCACGCACGCACGCACGCACGCACGCACGCACGCACGCATGCACACACGCTCGCACACACGCACGCATGCACGTGATATGTTTCCACACATGATGCGTCAGAAGAAAGGAGACTCACAAACGATTTTCTCCAAGCTCCGTGACCAACCATGGCAACAATAGAACGCCCGTTACCAAACGACACAAAATTAACCAGTGTAAAATGATGCCCAGTCCCTTGTTGTGTGCCTCCTAATGTCAACGACGAACAACTAAATATGACTAAAATAACATACTATACTTGGACTGATTACACCGCTACACCGCATTCGGCTGGAGGATGTAAATAGTCAACCCTTCTAATTTAAGCCACGTTTAAACGCTAAGAGCGTGCGAGGTAGTTCATACGGCAGGGATACAATGACAACAAGACGAGATTTATCGGCGATCTGAAGCCGCGTCCAAGTTAATAACTACGGCCGTACTTGATTATCTTCCTTTCGGAGTGTTCACAATACAATTACGCTCATAATGTCACATGTCACATTGGATGT
>OY759269.1:34395445-34402945 GCA_963662155.1 Lamellibrachia columna | reverse complement strand
TCAGCCTCATCGCGACATTTAATTTCGCATATATTCGCCGCTTTTAAACAGAGGTCCTTGCAGATGTTGCGGGAAGCCTCACATTTGTTGTTCTCCTGGCAATGTGCCATACAACTGCTGAATTCCTTCGCACACGGCTCGATGCACAACATGAAGTGAAGTACAAATTTGGGTAACCGGGAGCAGGTCGTATCTGGATACTGGCAGCAGAAGGTCGCCAGCAGCAGAAGCAGAACAACGCCTGATCTGCCAACGGAAAACTGCAACACACGATACAGTTGAGTAGTAAGAAGACACTGAAGGGAGTGAATGTGTGCGTGTGTATGTGTGTATGTAGGTATGTATGTATGTGTGTGTATGTATGTATATTTGTGTTGTGTGTGTGTGTGTGTGTGTGTGTGTGTGTGTGTGTGTGTGTGCGTGCGTGCGTGCGTGCGTGCGTGCGTGCGCGTGAGTGCGCGTGAGTGCGTATGAGTGCGTGTGAGTGCGTGTGAGTGCGTGTGAGTAAGTGAGTGTGTGTGTGTGTGTGTGTGTGTGTGTGTGTGTGTGTGTGTGTGTGTGTGTGTGTGTGTGTGTGTGTGTGTGTGTGTGTGTGTGTGTGTGTGTGTGTGTGTGTGTGTGTGTGTGTGTGTGTGTGTGTGTGTGTGTGTGTGTGTGTGTGTGTGTGTGTGAACAAACATATTTTAGTTTCGAAGTTGTCGTACAGTTACCTTCTCGTACATAATGGCGATCAGCCGTTTCTTAGTACAACCAAAAACGCTGAGCGACGTGCCACGCTATACGCCAAGTAACAAACGCTGAACAACACCTGATCTGCCAACGGAACGCTGCAACACGTGATACCGTCAGAAGAAAATAAAGGGAGTGAACGAGTGTTATGTCTTCACTTGACGAGGCCAAACACAGATGCACTTACTGGCTATTTTGATATGCACTTAGGCATCACGGAAGAAAACTATTAAGTGTGTGTGTGCTTGTGTGTGTGTGTGTGTGTGTGTGTGTTTGTTTGTTTGTGTGTGTTTTTGTTGCGTGTGCTTGAGCGGGTGCGCGTGTATGTACTATCCGTCCAAAAAAAATAATATATATATTAAACAAAGAAGCAAATAACAAAATAGCAATTATTAAAATTACATATTGCACTATAATTTTTCTTCTTTTTTATTACATATATAAATGTTATGAATATGCCATGAAAAGTCTAAATGAAATTGAACGTTATGTCTAGTTGCAGTAATTTGAAAATTGGTGTTGTTTTGATTTGTATTTGATGTCGAATTGTGTGTGTGAACCAGTATGGAATTACAGTTCGTGTTTATAAATAAAATAGGCATTGTAGTTCCAAGTGTTGTTTTGGTGAATTTCGACAATTCTGCAAAATAGTGTCGATATGCTATTTGGAAGCATGTGGATCAGATCATGTTTTAACAGCTCGTCTTTTTAAAATCGGGGATATGTGTGGGCAAATAAATCATAGTCATTGATGATTATTACTGCTTTTGTAACATTCTAATTTGATTATGTTTTGACGAGTATGTATCAGTATGCAATATTGCAAGTGTGAAAATACTAAAGAACATTGCAGAGTTATTAAGATGTATGATGGGAGGTAATGCATCAGCTTGCCGAGTATCAACATTTCGAGCGAGTTTACATGTTAGTATATTAAAGTGTGATTATACTAAAGAACACTGCAGAGTTATTAGGATGTATGATGGGAGGAAATGCATCAGCTTGCTGATTATTAACATTTCGAACAAGTTTATTTGCTAGTATATTAAAATGGATTTACCCAATTTACATGTGTGTCTGTATACACACACCTGATAATGTTGTAGAAGTAATTTGATTGATGAGGGATCGGGTAATTTATATTACATTTAATGGGACGTTATACTGTTAATTTGCAAGTGTGAATAATGTTGTTTTTTATTAAAGGAAAGTCTGTGTAATGTGAGTAATGTGGAACCACATTAAAAAAGTCCTTAAAAATTTTCATCTTGGTATATATATATATATATATATATATATACCAAGATGAATATATATATATATATATACATATTTATACATATATATATATACACATATATATACGTATATATACATATATATATATATATATATATATATATATATATATATATATATATATATATATATTATATATGTATATATATATGTATATATATATATATATATATATATATATATATATATATATATATATATATATATATATATATATATATATATATATGTATATATACGTATATATATGTGTATATATATATATATATATATATATATGTATATATATGTATATATATATATATTTTCATCTTGGTATATATATATATATATATATATATATATATATATATATATATATATATATTAAATGAGTTAGAAGTACGAGACTCTGACTAAACTCAATAAGCATATCAATGAGATGATGACAACGGCAGGTTAGAAGTTCCTGAATTTTTTATGGTCCCGTTTTCTTATAATGATGCAAAACGTTAACATGGTCGCCAATGGGAAATATAAAAGTAGGCTGAACCCAAATAGGTACCATGGCAACGGAAATGCGGTAGCCATCCAACAGTCATAGATGATATTTTTTATCAAGAACATATTAATTAAATGCATGAAAACATGTGTCTGTCACCAAACAATGAGTGCGTATTGTGGACAGGCTGCACAAAAGGAAGAATTGTTAAATATGGAGTTATTAATTGCCGATACAGATGTGGCTACAGTCGTGCAGTGACAGTGTAAATCGGCTACAAACTTGCCTCATGTTGCGTGCGTTTACTTAGAACATTGTCTGTGTCAGGCTAGTTAATATTATGTGATTACATTTATTTTATTGATTCCATCTAGTCAACAAGAGCATTACTTGTTAAGCCCCGCTATTATTTAAACTTTGTAACCGTCTCCTTTAGGAGGTATCCTATGACTTATCTACTATATATACAAAATGACAAACAAGTGTACATTTTAATGTTGTGCTATAACGTTTGATGTGCATCAGCTGATGCGTCACGCTATTTGGTGGTTAATAAGATATTTAATTGTCAATAAACACAATTTGTTTCAATTTGTCTTCTGTTAAAATTGCCCGAAAGTGTTTTATTAACATAAGCACAATTTTGTAGTGGGAAGTCAAAGGTAATTTTTATAAATATAACAACTTATCCGTTGTTATTAGCATAACCATGTCCAATCCAGTGAAGCAAATGTAGATAGGTCTGTTAGCTTCGGTACACTAAAACTATTATTAAATTCTGATGGTTACATTTACAATAAAAAAATTACTTGTAAAGTTGACAGTCTAGAATCATGATACGTCACGTGAAAACAAAACTTCACCACGGTTTAATAAATTATGTATTGTTATTACTATATCCAATCCAGTGAGGTGAATGTAGTTATTTTTTTTTAGCAAAAACAAAACATTGATATTAATAACCAACACCCAAGAGGTAGCAATCTCTTCTTGTGATTAACTCTGAAAAGTACCGTTGTTGTGTGGCTCTGTGCCTCCAGGTGACAGGTGACAGGTCACATACACACTGTCACACGTTCGACTCAAATAAGGCATGTCCCAAAGTAATCACTCGCAAATTCATTGAGCCTGAGTCTCCGCTTGCGATATGCTGCATGTTCAACAACGTCAAAGCGTAGAGATAACGAGCAACTTCGTTCGATCCAACCACGGGCCCAACCATGGATGCAGCCATCTTGGATTTTTCGAAAATCGTAAACACTAAACGGAATTCGTCCTGTAGTCTTACATTTCCAATTAAATCCGCTTCGACAACTGGTTATGCAGTTGAGTAATATATTCAGATATAAACCACACCAGCATCAAACTAAACTAATCACTAATCGATCTACACAAACACTCCAATCCAACTTTCTTGCGCATTGCCACTGGCACTGCATTTATAAACTGCGTGATTTATAAATAACTTTCGAATGGTATGCAATATATAGACGTGACAAGTACTGACCAAGGTTGTAAGCCTTCGCAAAATAGTGCGCATTTCATTTTAAAATACAGCAATTTAGAATGAACTCTACAAAAACACAAAAAGTACACTTATATGTAAATATGCTAACTAAAACATCGTAGTAAAATATCAAATAGACCCAGGCCAGGACCCAGGCAGTGTCAGTTACAGTGGCGCGTATTCACGATTATGATGCGTTTACGTGAAATTTCGCCTAGTGACTTCCAACTGGTTTTCCTACACATATAATAGATTAACTAAATATATTAAAAACATAACATGCTGTCTAATTTCCAATATGAATTTTAAACGGGTATTCTACTGACATGAATATATAAATATTAATCGGTAATATTATCATCTTAATATATATATATATATATATATATATATATATATAAATTAAGACAACAGCATGATGGAATCACGGCACTCAGTAAGTAGTGAGTGCATCTTTATTATTCATATAATCATGCATCTTTTATTAAAGCAGCGTGTCACTGCACACAGTGCGGAAGTCCAGACAGGTTTAATCTTGGTAATAGTTTGCCTCGCCTGATCAATCAGAATATAAGGGGTGTGTGAATAACACGATCCGTATGAAAAAGTCCCGTTCTTTTTATAGCTATGTGAAGGAACAAACACACTACACTGCATATGTGCGCTTTATTGAAATAACAGTGTTATATAAGCAAGCATCATATGTGTGTGTATGTGTGTGTGTGTGTGTGTGTGTGTGTGTGTGTGTGTGTGTGCGTGTGCGTGTGCGTGTGCGTGTGCGTGTGCGTGTGCGTGTGCGTGTGCGTGTGCGTGTGCGTGTGCGTGTGCGTGTGCGTGTGCGTGTGCGTGTGCGTGTGCGTGTGCGTGTGCGTGTGCGTGTGCGTGTGCGTGTGCGTGTGCGTGTGCGTGTGCGTGTGCGTGTGCACTTTATTGAAACAGTAGCAAGACCATCATGGTTGTTTTAACATTTGAGTACATATGTGTGAAATAAGCGATATAAGCAAGCATTGTGGAAACAACAAGCAGTCAAGAATGTAAAGTAAATAATACATTCTTCACTTACCTTTTTACATTTAGCGTCAATGATAGTTGGGTTAATCCGATGTATTCAGAGTGGTTGTGTCGTTGCGCTGGCTGGCGGCTTGATAAAGGTCATCCAGTGCTGATCGCGCCAATTCGTTATCTCACCGCGTGACTTCGTTCGAATGTTATAAACGTGTCAGGACATGCACACGCCGAACTACACAGAACAATACCAAACACGGTCGAAATAAGAAAGCGCGCTGCAGACTGAGTCTAAAGCGATGCCTGCTGTCGGACTTCAACGCCACCTTCGAACGAACAATTACATTTTTGTTCCTTGACCTATTCTACTATTTAATAGTTTCGTTATATGTCAATATTTTAAAATAATGTACCCATATTTAATTACATTACAGTGCTTTTCTATGATATCCTATGTCATTATTTTAAAATATTTAATATATTTTGCTCGTACTCTTATTCGATAGGAGGGTGTCGTCGGGTGGCTGTGGCGGTTTGTGTTGTACTTTGTTCGATCATACGATCGCCTCGCGTTACGTCTGGCCACCGGTTCGCTGTGGGGGGATTCTGGTGCATTCGAATGAACTCCGTACTTGCATAACCACGCTGAATGGTTATACTGTAGGAGTTACGGCTAAACTGTAGGAGTTATGGATAAACTGTAGGAGTTATGGGTAAACTGTAGGAGTTATGGGTAAACTGTAAGAGCTATAGGTAAACTGTAGGAGTTTTGGGTAAACTGTAGGAGGTATGGGTAAATTGTAGGAATTATGGGTAAATTGTAGGCATTATGGGTAAACTGTAGGAGTTATGTATAAAGTGTAAGAGCGCATTATTTTAGAATATTGACATATAACGAAAATATGCTGATGGTGCACTTTCCGCGACGCGTCTGGTGCAGCTTACGTCAGCTGCATGTCCTTATTTGGTATTGTTTGTGTGTGCGGCTTACGTCAGCTGCATGTCCTGACACGTTTATAGCTTACGTCAGCTGTACGTCGTATGGCAAGAGGCTTTATAGTCCTCTGTCTAACGTTTGTGGACAATATTTAACATCATCACATTATATTTAACAGTTTTTATTTTATGACGACTTATGTCCACCGCCTATATATTGGCTATAAATTGCCTATTACGTTTGTTTGAGCTTGTGTTGCTTTCTCGTTACCGCTTCGTGTGTGCACATAGTTCATTTTCACCCTGCTACAATTTGTTAACTGAACGGTCACATTTCCATCATCCAGCGAATAAAATGTTGGCGTGCATGTAGGTTATACAATAAATATAACATCATCACATTATATTTACACGTTTTCATTTTATGACGTCTTTTGTCCAACGCCTATATACTGGCTATAAATTGCCTCAGTCTCATATAAATACTACATTTGCAACATTGTCGCTGTTTTTCACTGATAAGGACGGCTCCGCTGCAACATTGTTCTGATTGGCATCCTTTGATCTCGCACTACGGCTTACAGCTGGATAAACGGTTGGGCTTAGAGTTAACTCCAGTCGTTAGGGAGTCCAGTTAAGAGTCCAGTTAGTGTTAGCTCGCCACTCGGACTCGGGGTATTGGTCAGGGTCAGGGTCAGCAGGGTCAGCAGGGTCAGGTCAGGCGCCGACGACATAAACTTATGGTTACACAGTCGTCAACACGTTGGGGCTACACTTAGGGTTATCTCCAGTCGCTAGGGTGCGCCCCTACAGCCGCTAGGGGGCGCCCTGGTGTGCGCGTGCAACCGGAAGTCGTCCAGACACATGATCTCCGGAATTGCTCGGTCATAACTAAGACTATACTACTAACGTGAGTAAACATGTGCTCTCGCACTTGACGAGAGTTCGCGAGAGAGAATTAAAAAAATCAAAATGGCGACAGGTAAACTAATTGAAGAATCTAACAACGAAAAGAGTGAGCGACGGAAACAACATCGATCTGTCCAGCACTCAATTAAACAAGTGGGTAGTGAATGTATCAAAATACAAGCTAACCGACGACCAAACCAGGGTTATCAACAAAGGACTAAACTTCGCGGTTACACCAGACAAGCTATCGGTGGAGAAATTCGTTGTCGATTTAACAGGGAACAGAAGATAGAGAGAGACAGGGAGAGAGAGAGAGAGAGAGAGAGAGAGAGAGGAGAGAGAGAGAGAGAGAGAGAGAGAGAGAGAGAGAGAGAGAGAGAGAGAGAGAGAGAGAGACAGAGAGAGAGAGAGACAGAGAGACAGAGAGACAGAGAGAAAGAGGAATGAGAGAGAGAGTCAGCGATAGTAGAGCATACATCTGCAATAACAGATCATGCAGACTGGAACAAATGTATCATAGACTGGGAGAGGGCAAAAATGATTGACACAGAGCTTAAGAGAAACAAAAGATGGATCAAAGAGGCCATATGGATCCGAAAGGCAACTCCAGTTATGTATCGAGACGAGGGTGGAT
>OY759269.1:34360445-34390445 GCA_963662155.1 Lamellibrachia columna | reverse complement strand
GTATCCAGCACCCGGCAACATTCTATTAACTGACTTTTGTCTGCATAATTATATTGTGCTTAGAATGTTATGGTCTTTTGAGATCTTATTAAACTAGTTAACCTTTTCAGAACTATTTCGCCAAGCTGACCTCAGTGGTTCTTTAACGTCCCAAATTGAGACGGCACCGACATTAACGTGATCTCCGAGTTACTAGGGATACACAGTCCACAATTTTGAGAGCTAGGGTTATAAACCAAATCTACCGTGTCCGGTTTGCGTCTTGAATTCAGAACTATGGCATGAAAGGTGGATGTGCTAATAACTACATTTATATTTTTGGGTTTGTAATATAAGTACACAACTTCATTTAGTTATGTCATACTGTTCCTCTTTCTACGGTCTATGTGCATTTTAATTTACATGGCTGAAAGGTAGCAGGAAACGTTTTAATCTACCAGTTTGCACTAACTGTTGTCACATTGTACTACTACCTTTAGCGCAATATCTCCCGATTCACATTCATATCATGAATCAAATGGTGCGCTTTATACAGAGTAGTTTATAATGCAACAACGGTTTGGATAGAATCTCTTGAGAGGGCGATCTAACCTTTTGGGGTATTGGTTCATATATGTCTAACAGTTTCAGTGACACTTTCTCTCAGTTCAAACTTGATGCCACGACTTTCTGTAATATGAAATCTAACTACTTTTATTATATCATTCAGAACCACTGGATGAGAAACTATTAAACACAGTTTCCATGGCAAAGGATGTGCTGAGTAATATATGGAATGCGTGTAGCAATTTTTTAGTCAAAGATGCGTTAGTCTCTTTGTGTGCAAAGATACTCGCTGTTTGAATAACATTTGCATTAATATAGTTGTTTTAGTCAATATTGCAATAAATGGCGCATGAGAGACATTTAATATTGTCTTTTCGTTTGGACATTTTCAGACCCACCACATTTTCGTCGTTGCAACAGGCCTACCTACAGGTGTAAATGAAACAAAATCCGCGGCGTTTCGCAGAAACTCTAGATTCAGTAATTAAACTTGACATTTGAAGTTATACTTATGTGACGAATACAAGAAAATACACAGGACTACTTTGTCACGATTTTTTTTATTTTTTTAGCAAATCCGTATTAAAACGGGAAACGGCCAAAGACCGTATTCCTCCCGAAAATCCGTATTATATACGGAAAACTGTATGTTGGGTTGATTACATTAGGCCCTAACTCGCTTAGAAGCACAGAATATGGGTGTCCTAAATTATACAATTTCAAGTATTTTGTCTAAAAAACGTCAAATAGATGGGAAGGGGGATACGCCCTCCCACACCAACCCAGCCCGAGGCGCGTCGCTTCGCTTCTCCGGCGCTTCATACATTACCTTGGACCCCCCCTTTTATAAATTCAACATATATAATTATATACACTCACGCACACACACACACACACACATATATATATATATATACAGTATATATATATATATATATATATATATATATATATATATATATATATATATATATATATATACAGTATATATATATATATATATATATATATATATATATATATATATACATAGAGTAAATATATATATATATATATATATATATATACAGTATATATATATATATATACATAGAGTAAATATATATATATATATATATACCGTATATATATATATATATATATATATATATATATATATATACCGTATATATATATATATATATATATATATATATATATATATATATATATATATACGGTATATATATATTATAGAGTATATATATATATATATATATACAGTATATATATATATATATATATATATATATATATATATATACATATATATACAGTATATATATATATATATACATGTGTGTAAATGTATACATATATATATATATATATATATATATATATATATATATATATATATATATATATATACATACATATCTAATTATATACACTCACACATACATATACACTCACACATATATATATATATATATATAATATATATACAAGTAGCGTTATTTTGATGTCTGATATATATATATATATAATACACGACTAGTTTGATTACTTATATATATATATATATATAAATATAGCATATATATATATATATATATATATATATATATGTATATATATATATATATATATATAATTATGTATGTATATATATATATATATATATATATATATATATATATATATACATACATAATTTTATACACTCACTCACGCACACACACACACACATATATATATATATATATATATATATATATATATATATAGTATATATATATAGTATATATATATATATATATATATATGAATAGAGTGTATGTATATACAGTATATATATATAATATATATATATATATATATATATATATAAACATAAATAATTATATACACTCACGTACACACACGTATATATATATATATATATATATATATATATATATATATATATATATATATATATATGTATATGTGTGTGTGTGTGTGTGTGTGTGTGTGTGTGTGTGTGTGTGTGTGTGTGTGTGTGTGTGTGTGTGTGTGTGTGTGTGTGTGTGTGTGTGTGTGTGTGTGTGTGTGTGTGTTTGTTTGTGTCTGTGTGTCTGTGTGTGTGTGTGACCCTGTGACTTTTTATGTATCTGGCATTAGGCCCAGTCATTTCCCAATGTACGGTAATAACTGTGCGCAAGAACGGATGCGCAAACGGGAATGCGGTGTTTTCATATTTTCCCGCGTAACGGGTGTTCTTCTGTCTGGGTCAGAAATCACATCTGACTTACACGTAAGTTAGACATGCACGCTTGGGGCGGAGCATTGTGTTTGTATGGGACTCAATTCATTGTGTTTATTTGTTCGGATTTGTAGCTATTTGTTGATAGCGTATTCATTACAATATCTACTTTTGACGGCGAGATGTCCCAAATGTCCTAGACCTAGTTAGTTTAGGCATCGTCAACGACAATGGCATGCTAGCGTTTGTATATCGTCCTAGTGGATAGATTAATAAAATGTATAATGTGTTACCAAGAAAGAGTTGCGGAATGTATAATAGAATTAGTACTACGGTGACAGTGTATCGTGCGGTGGCACTAGGTTTCAATGAGTAATGTTAGTAGTAGTATTGTCGGCAGTATCCGTACCTCGAGGTGGAACGATGTTCCCCTTTTGTCATTAGATGACAGCACTAGTCATGTTACAATGTTCAAGCGTTACTGTTATGTACTGAATGTCCTGCAATGAGTTACATTCGGGTGTTACATTTATTTGTTAAAGTTATGTTGCATGGTCGGTACACTATTATAAGTAGACGCACAGGCATCGTGATCAGTATTATTGTATTAGGTTGCTATAACAGTCCAACATGTTAACATGGGACCTGGATGTGGACTTCAACTGGACGGCTGGGCCATGTTTTCTTAGGATTCCATCCTTTCCGTTGAAATTTCAGATTCTTCTTTCTCCGCCTATTTCGTCTATATTGATCGCCCTCCAGGACACCCAGCCAATTTATTTGAAAAATTCCAGGATCTACTGGAAAATGTGGCAACTATTCATTTATAATTTTATATTTTTGGTGATTTTAATCTTCATTTGGACATACCTTCAGCAATAACAACTACCTTTAATGACATCCTGGTATCCTTTGATTTGAAACAACATGTTACCTTTTCGACACACATAAATGGCCACTGGCTCGATCTTTTCATAACTCGTTCAACGTGTTACAATATTCAAACACCTACAGTTTCGGATGGTTTATCACACCACCACACAGTCATTGTCGATGTTAACGTTTCCAGAACTAAATTAGTATCAAAACACAATGTATTTTACAGATATATTCAAAAGATTAACATTGCTGCTTTAAAGGCTGACATCCTTAAATCCGACCTTATCATAAAACCAAAGGGACACCTATCCGATTTGTGTGGACAGTATTATTAAGTACTCAAATGTTTACTTAACAAACATGCACCTGTAAGATCCAAATCTGTATCACAAAAGCCACCCGCTCCATGGATGACTCCCGAAATTCTGCGAAAAGGCGTCGTCGTTATCTTGAGCGCTTATGGCGCAAATCACGCTCGTCTTTGGACAGGTCGCGTTATTCAAAACACTGTCACTACTGCAACATACAAATGGCCAAAGCTAAATCGGATTATTACACATATATAGTCTCAAATAGCTCTGAAAGTCCACGTCAGCTGTGGAACTGCATAAATCAAATTCTACACAGGCGGCCTGCTCCATCTATTCCTAATCATGTTTCAATCAAGTCTCTATGTGGCTCGTTCTCTACTCATTTCAAGGACAAAATCAGTCTTATCCGTTCTGCTTTCCCAGATCATACTTTAAGTACTGTAAACGTGGACTCTCCACTAGTAAATACTTTTCTTGTATCATTTGAACCTGCCACAGCTGATGAAGTGAAGAAAATAATTATGTCTTCCCCAAATAAGTCCTGTTATCTTGATCCACTACCAACCGTACTGTTGAAATCTTGTCTTGATACATTGCTCAAACCGATAACGGATATTATAAATGCATCACTGTGTTCTGGCTTGTTTCCGGATGATTTCAAACACACCAATGTCAACCCACTTCTTAAGAAGACATATATGCCTAAAGCATCTAAACATTTATAGACCTGTTTCCAATCTCAGCTTTATTTCCAAAATTCTTGAGAAAGTCGTAGCAAGCCGTCTAAAGTCTCACATCAGCTCAAATTGCTTATATAATGTGTCACAACCAGCTTACAAAGAAACTGCTCTTTTAAAAGTACACAATGACGTTACCTTAAACATTGACAAAGGAAAAGTAACAGCGCTTACCTTGCTGGATATGTCTGCCGCCTTTGATAACATCGATCACAACATCCTTATTAAACGCTTATCATTGTGGTATGGCCTATCTGGAACAGCTCTGAACTGGTTCTTATCATACCTAACTAGTAGACACCAAACCATAAAGACAGCAAACTGTTTCTCGGCCGCACTCCCCACTTCGTGTGGTGTCCCCCAGGGTTCTGTTCTGGGGCCTTTGCTGTTCACTCTTTACACTACGCCACTCAGTTCTGTTATCCAAAATCATAATTTGGATCACCACCTTTACGCAGATGATACACAGATCTACATTTCTTTGACTACCTCGGATAAAAATCGTTCCCTAAATCAGCTCAGGGATTGTCTCCACGAAATCTTCCTCTGGTTGACTGACAGCAAATTAAAGTTAAACGCAGACAAAACTGAATTTCTCATCATTGGTATTCCAAAGCAGTGTAGCAAACTTGATGGTTTTTTACCGACACATATCCTGAGTCAAAATATCACACCAGCAGCCTCAGCGAAGAATTTGGGAATCACCTTTGATAAGAATTTCAACTTTAGACAATATATTTCTCAAACGTGTCGTTGCTGTTTTATCATATCCGTGATCTTCGCCGTATTCGCGAATTTGTCATTTTCTGTCGCTAAAACTATTACAACAGCTCTTGTTAGCAGCAGACTTGATTATTGCAATTCCCTCCTTCATAATATTGCAATCAAGGATATTACAAAACGTCAACGTGTCCAAAATTGTTTGGCTAGGGTAGTTACACGATCTCCTCGTTTCTCTTGCTCAGTGCCACTTCTAAAATCATTGCATTGGCTCCCTGTGCGATATCGCATTATGTTTAAGATTTGTACAATTACCTATCAAGCCCTTTCAACCAAGCAACCTGCATATTTACATTCAATGCTCACTCCAGCAAGACAGCCCAGACAGTTTCGGTCGTCTGGTTGTTTTACTTTCTGTTCCCAGAGTTAAGACTAACGCTGGAACTCGAGCTTTCTCGGTTGCCGCATCAACTCTGTGGAATTCAATCCCCGACAGCGTAAAATCAGCAAGATATATAGCTTCATTTCGCCGTAATCTGAAAACCTATCTTTTCATAATTGCCTATCCTCCTTAGCTTCTTGGCACCTCCATCCATCGGTTGACGACTATACGCGGCTGTGCTATGGGGCTTCATCATCGCCTGGTATTTTCCAGCGTGCCATGGAGCAGTTGGTGCAAGGAATACCAATGGTTGCGGTTTACCTTGATGACATCCTAGTGTCAAGCCGCACACTTGAAGAAGTTCGTGCGAATCTTTTGACAGTGCTGAGTAGAACACAGACGGCGGGCTTAAGGCTTCTTATGGAAAAGTGCTAGTTTTTGGAAGATTCGTATGCTTACCTTGGTCACAAACTAGATGCAGAAGATATTCACCCCACAACGGCCAAGCTTATCGCACTAAAGAATGCTTCAGAACCAACTCAGTGGCAGAACTGCGGAGCTACTTGGATATAGTGAATTACTACCACAAGTTCCTTAAGAATCTTAGGACAGAGAGAGAGAGAGAATACCTTGCAATAGTGTTCGGCGTTACGAAGTTCCCCAAATATGTCTATGTCAGGGACATCACTGTTCGAACATACCACAAACCACTTCTTGGCTTGCTCAAAGAGGACACGCTGATAATGCCACTTGCACGTCCTAGAATTCAACGATGGGTTCTGACTTTGTCAAACTAACAGTTTCACCTCCGATACAAACCAGGTGTGCAGAATTCGAATGCGGATGTCCCCAGCAGGCTACCGCTTGCAAAACATGTCTTGTTCCAATACCATGAGAAAAGACCCTCTCATTTTCGATGGTAAATGACACGCCAATCAACCTCTGGAACAGCACAATTGACAACCCGAGATCCAGTGTTGTCGAAGGTTGTGAATTGCTTGAAGACGGGTTGGCCACAAAACGTGAATTTGCACCATACACCAGAAGGATGGATAAACTATCTGTACAGCAAGGGTGTTTTCTGTGGTTATTCCAGCTCCCGGTCGAGAAGAGCTTCATAGTAATTGTTGGCGCGCATTCAAAATGCATAGATGCTCATGGTGTTCGTGCATTTGTGAAAGAGGAGCAAGAGAAAGTTGGATGTGACGATAACACTTATACTTAACAGTTAATCGCTAGATGGCGATACTATCTTATTATTTACCATTGAAGTCGCCACTTTAATTTAATGCATGCCGGCACGGCTTGACCAATGAGAATGCTTGGTGTGTAGTAAAAAGTTTGTTTTGTGTTTATTACACTGTTTCCCTGGTTGGTCTTTCAACAGTAACCCAACATGAGGACATAACAATCACGTTGCTTGGCAACTGTTCGTTGATCTCCCATACTATATCTTCTTTCCGATCCTGTAATCAGCCTAACTTGTTATTAATTAGTAGGCTTCTTTCCCTTATCAGGCCTTTTTCAACTTTCGTGATAATTTCCCTTGCATTTTGTGTTTTTATGCCACACTTTATCTTTAAGCTGGGAGGTGTTACCCCCTCATCGCGGCACCGCTAAGAAAACACCACATAGTTTCTTTGTCACGCGATTTTCTTTACCTGCGACTCAATCTCATGTATTTTTGTATGTATGTATGTATGTGTTTTGTCCATATTCCCGTCTAATATTCGTGAAAATGTTCATCAAGTTGGTTTATATATATATATATATATAGACATACATACATGCATACATACATATATACATACATATATACATACATACATACATATATGAATTACGATTTTCTTCAACCACAACTATTTTAATTACTTGCGAACAGAGACAAGTTTATGTTAGTTGATGTATATATACATATGTGGTTAACAGGAAAGTATGACAAATTATATTTGGCTCTAATATACAGCCTTGTCATACGCCTCACGCCAGGTTTTTGAAGGTTTTACTATAGCAGTCTCACTATGCGTTTATGTGCGCGTGTGCCAACACGAGTGTTTTGCTTTTATTGTGGTCTAGGTAGACCCTTATGTGTGTTTACATATATATATATATATATATATATATATATATATATATATATATATATATATATATATATATATATAGTATAAATATATATATATATATAGTATAAATATATATATATATATATATATATATATATATACAGTATAAAGTGTATATATGTAATATATATATATATATATATATATATATATATATATATGGTATAAATATATATATATATATATATAAATATATACAGTATAAAGTGTATATATATACACTTTATACTGTATATATATATATATATATATATATATATATATATATATATATATATATATATATATATATATATATATATATATATATAGTAAATGAAAAATATATTTTTGACTTTTGGACAGCAGACTTAAGGCCACTAATACTCGTTGCGCTTGTAGCGAGGATATACCATAAATGCAGCTCTCAGTGGTGAAAGGGTCTCTCGTACCTGGCCCAATATAAAACTCACCTGTGACACAGAGAAAGGACAAGAAAGGACAACGTCAGAATTATTCCACGCTACCGACGTTATGGATGTCAAGGTATAGGGATGTAGTGATGTGTGTGTGTGTGTGTGTGTGTGTGTGTGTGTGTGTGTGTGTGTGTGTGTGTGTGTGTGTGTGTGTGTGTGTGTGTGTGTGTGTGTGTGTGTGTGTGTGTGCTGCTGCTGCTGCTGCTGCTGCTGCTGCTGCTGCTGCTGCTGCTGCTGCTGCTGCTGCTGCTGCTGCTGCTGCTGCTGCTGCTGCTGCTGCTGCTGCTGCTGCTGCTGCTGCTGCTGCTGCTGCTGCTGCTGCTGCTGCTGCTGCTGCTGCTGCTGCTGCTGCTGCTGCTGCTGCTGCTGCTGCTGCTGCTGCTGCTGCTGCTGCTGCTGCTGCTGCTGCTGCTGCTGCCGCTGCCTATGCCTGTGCCGCTGCGGCTGCCGCTGTTGCTGCTGTTGCATGATTTCCGGTAATTGTAAGGTATAAGACTGACATTCCCTGTATTTCCAAGAAGGTGACAACATTCTCTAATTAATAATATAAGTGTGTGTCAGAAATATCTTTCATAAGAACATTTGATGCAATTTTACACTTACTATTTGTTCGGTGGGTTTTCGTATTACAAATGAAGTATCCTTAATATAGACAATACACTTGAGCAACATACACCAATATAACCCTCTTTTTAACAATGCTGTGCCAAAAATGTGTTATTTATTTATAGTTTTAGTACGCCTATTGTACACATACAGGCATACACGCAGGCGTGCACACACACACGTACTCACACACACACCCGCACGCACACGCGCACAATAACAGCAATAACACACACGCGCACGCACGCACGCACGCACGCACGCACGCACGCACGCACGCACGCACGCACGCACGCACGCACGCACGCACACACACACACACACACACAATAACAACAACAACAACAACACACACAGTGATGTTCACGTGCATTTAAAAATATGCAGCAATGAGTGTCAATTAAGTTTCCGTCTTTCAGTGGAATATGATATTTAACTTCTCCAGTCACATATATAAAACAAATGGTATGATATGGGAACTTGTTCACTCCTTAATGTGTCTTCTTACTTCTCAACTGTATCGTGTGTTGCAGCTTCCCGTTGGCAGATCAGACGTTGTTCTGCTTCTGTTGGTGGTTATCTGCTGCTGCCAGTTTCCAGAGACGAGATGTAGCTCCTGGCCACCCAAATATGTTACGTACTTCCTCTCGTGCCTCAAGCCGTGTTCGAAGGAATTAAAAAGTTGTTTCGAACATTGCCGGAAAAAACAACACATGTGAGGCTTCCCGCAAGTTCTGCGTGGACCTGTGTTCGAAAGCGTGGGAGAGATGCGAAGAGAAATGTTACGTTGAGGCTGAGAGGCAACGGATCACAAATAACGAATGAATTTTATTCAATCATACAGTATGCATTACAATATGACGACGAATGAATATATTAGTTTGACATGGGGGATACCATGGAAACCCAAAGTGAGCATATGACATGGACGACCTACTGTAGTATACTAATTATCATATAGGCATAACAGTTATGTAATGTGAGATAATAAAGCTACTGGTGATATTCTGCTCCCAGTCTCCCGGCCGCCGAAACCTTTCTAGTACAACGTCGAGTGTGTCGATTCGTGTGTAAAGGAATTAGACAACTGTGTCAGTCACTGCATGGAGAACAATACCAGGGGTGAGATTTAGCAAGTCGTGGAAGGTAGTCAATCGGGCTACCAACCTTGCAAAGTGAAGCTTCTTAGGTAGCCCACTTGCTAATCAATACTTTGATGATAGAAAGTAAATACTTTGAAGATAGAATGTATATATGACATCCACGACAAATAAAAAACATAAAAAACAAACAGTTTTGAAACATTTATTTTCAAGGCAAGATCAATACAATGTGATACGTAATACTGAATAAAAAGACAGTATACAATTGTACACATGTGACAGGTTGTTTTGCTTTCATAACATGGTACACCAACAATCTGCGCGAAAAGTCTCCAAGCGTCACAGGACATCAGGTCCTGTGAACTTGATTTTTTTACAGGACCTGATTTTACGCAAGCTTAGAGAAACTTTAACCAGTTTCCCGATTAATTCACCAAAAGCGCTCCGCGCACTATGTAGGCTCAGATATATCTAACTATAATCGAGATAGTTTATGTCTGTATGAATGTTTATATATGGTTAGTCTATGTTAACGTTTTCCTCCTAAACGGCTTGCATCTCGGGCGCCAAACTTATAGGGATTAAACTACCACCCCACGAATGAAACGTAACGCCTTTATTTTTTCGAAATACCCCATATATCAAGGGTTCTTAGTGGTTTATGGTAAATCACATGTTCGCAGCGTAAAACGTTAACTTCCAACAATCGCAGAAACCACGCGCGGGGCGGCGAATACTTCGGTACGTAAACCGTATGAGAGTACGTAACACCATATGGGCGGTTTATATTAATTATAGTAGAAATCACGCACGCACCCGATACACAATAAAAGACAGTAGAAAGCAGATATTCTACTACTCTACAACCAACACAAATATCCAATCAAGCGATCTTCAACATTTTGAGCATGCAACGAGAATTGCGTGACGCGAGCGTGCGTGACGCGGTTGTTTCTGGTAATACGTTCAAATCAAATAAAATAAAATAAAATTTATTGTTCGAGCGTATTGATGACATATTGTCCTGAGGCATTTGGTAAGCATTGCTAACATGACTGTCACGTATGAACTACCACGTTATCCCGTCCTGAGGACGGGCATTCTTGCTAGTATATATAAAAGTGGCGCCACGCGGCACCAAGACTATTAACATGACCGGTTATTATTTCAGTGTATAATGACCGTTCAGTTACATGTTGAGCGTCGATTATGGTTGATTAAAAATACAATGAACAACATAACACATGTTGCGACATGTAATCATGTACACTTATTGAATAGTTATTGGTGTTTAAAGATTTTATTTCCAGCACCACCGGCATCATCACATAGTCCTTTGCTGTGACCAGATTAAAAACAACTGCCAAGTGGCTGATATCTCGAATAACGTGATGTGGTGCGGAACACGGATAGTATCATGCGAATGCCATACTATGTTGTGCTTTTGTGACCATAATAATCTGATACAATCATGCATCACTTGTATTTCACGCCACGATCCGCACTCCTCCAATGCACCACAATTGGGCGGAGTGCTACCTGTTGGCGGTTGAAGTAAGCATTATATGTCTACCCATTCATGCAGTATAAATACGTTTCTAGAATATCCATGGCTATAGTTACAAACATTCTTGCCATTATCTTCTCAAGTTTACGGATCTGTTGATAATGAATTGTCCCGCTCTAAGATGTAGATGAAATAGAGCCAGCTCCTTCAAAGATTTTACTGCCTTGTGGAACCTCATGAAACATTTGCATCAGCTTGAAGGACTTGCATCTGGCAGGACAACGTCCACTCGTTGCCACTGGTCAAACTTTTATGTGGATGTTTCCAGACTGTTGAACTTAGCCATGAACACTTCCTCAGACCCCTGCTTACAAAACACGTCTGGACTTGTTGGCATCCCCAACTTTCTGGCGGATCTTTGTGTAAAGGCAACGTTCAGATGAATGTGGAATACGTAGGTAATATTGCTTGCGAAAAGTACCAGGGCAACATGTTTCGTTCTTGCCCGACAGAAGAAGGAGAGAGAGTTTGCATAAGGAATTCACCGAATTTAAAATGCAGGTTTCGAAAAATGTATTTTGCTCCTTCTTCGCCTTAGCTTGCCTGGGAGGAATGTAGAGTTATCCGGTATATTTATGAACTCATTCACTTCTCGCTGCAGACGACCGGCCTTCACATGTTGTGTTGTCTTTTGTTCTGCGAGCTGCAGCTGAAAGGATGAAATAATATCAGCGGTCTAGTTGCAACTTCTTGGCAACCATTCTTCCCCTACGTCTTCTCTTCAACTGGCTTCTTGTGAAGAATGTTCGCCTATTCTTGATTGGAATATTTTGCACCTCCATCACAAGTTATTCAATGCCCAGTCACGATATTACAGATCCTCTTTGTATCCTTCCTCAACGCATTGGCCTGTTTTTGGGACATATGATATCCTTTTCCTGGAGAGGGCGTTAGCAGAATTGTTCTTTTTACAGTACACATCAAGTGTCCGGCGTCACCACGGGTTGTTTGGAACATTAATATCTTACTAAAAACATCTGACTTCATTTCGTGTTTAGGAAGAGCAACGTGTACGTGAATCATCATGACCGTAAAAGAGGATGTCACTGCTATTTACTGTCAGCCGATTTACTTGTAACAACTTTTTGTTCAGTTTGGCATGTCCAGCGTCGTCATCCAGCAGCTTAGACTTTTTGTTCCGTTTGGCATGTTCAGCGTCGTCACCCAGTAACTTAGACATTTTGTTCAGTTTGGCATGTCCAGCGTCGTCACCCAGTAACTTAGACTTTTTGTTCAGTTTGGCATGTCCAGCGTCGTCACCCAGTAACTTAGACTTTTTGTTCAGTTTGGCTTGTCCAGCGTCGTCCCCCAGCAGATTAGACTTTTGATAACTCACCGATCAACTTATTATAATTAGTATTGCTTTTTGTTTTTTTTCTTTTCAAGACATGACTGCGAAATATAATAACGCTATAAATATTATTGTATGTATTAGTTTATCATATTCACCTTCTTCTCTGACAACGTTCAATGTGAAAGAAATAAAAATAATTTTTTTTAGGGAAAACGTTATTACACCTCAAATTTAGAGAAAAAGTTAATTATACCTCTTTATCAAGCAATAATTAGACCTCATTTGGAATACTGTATACAAGCATGGAGACCATATCGTAAGAACGATATAGATACGCTTGAACAAAGTAAGCAACTAAAATGATTCCAGAACTGAGAGACCTTAGTTATGAAGAACGCCTGAAAGAATGTGGTTTAACAACTCTAGAGACAAGGAGGTTAAGAGGAGATCAGATTGAAGTTTTTAAGATATTGAATGGGTATGGAAATATTGATATAAATATGTTTTTCTCACTCAAGAAGGATAGCAGAACTAGAGGACATGAGGTAAAATTAGTAAAGGATCAATGTAGATTGGACATCAGGAAGCACTCGTTCTCACAGAGGACAATAAATGAATGGAACACATTGTCTACAGATTGTGTAACTGCTAGCAGCGTGAATATGTTTAAAAACAAGGTTTACACATATCTCAGGAGGGCGGGTTATAAGTAGATGAACATTGTTGAACTCTCGATAAGCCAATGGCTTCCTTGTCCACTTGCCATCTGGGTCTTTGGCTTGGATGGCAAATCTTGTTAAATCTTGTTAAATTCATTTTTCAAAATTCAAGCCAACCTGTTATCCACTACGACATGCTAGCTCGTTAATGCAACTTTTGTATGTAGTTTTTGTGAACTCATAAAAAAACTATTGCATTATTTAATTGTGCATTCAGAATGTATTGAAGTGTAAATGGAAACGCTGAAAACTCGAAATTCGCCCTTGGGAAATATCATAATTTGTCACGTGATCGGCGAAAAGATGTATGTCACACCAATGATCAGCCTTGTCCCGATAAAGTGTTTAACAATTTGGATATCCACTATTTTGAGCCTTACCAGGGGATCTGAGTGGGCAAGGAAATCATAGTAACTGATGGTTATTATTGCTTTTGCAACATTCTAATTTGATTCAGACGACTATGTATCAGTATACAAAAAAGGGCAAGTGTGGCAATACTAAATAACAATATATAGTTTTTATGATGAATGATGGGAAGAAATGTATAATTTTGCCAAGTATAAACATTTCTTTCATGTTTATGTACTAATATATTAAAATGCATAGGCCAGTTTACATGTGCGTCTGTTTACACTCCTAAGAACGATGTCGAATTAATTTTATTGATGAGGGATACGGTCATTTGCAAGCGTTAATAGTATGTATTGTTTAATAGTTAAGGAAGGTATGTCTAATGTGGAACCACATTGTTATTTTATCATATTCTTTATTAACCTCATCTGTGAGTATAGATAGTTTAATGTGTGAGTGAAACACATTAGTATCATGTGCGGACAGACAGACGTTCATGATAATTGACGTATTATATAAGCCGATAAAAGGAATGACAAACAGTGACTCTAATAAAGGTTTTGCTTCAGCGGTCTTACTGGTTTCTCTGTGCATGTGCAGTCAGGTTTCTGTACACATGAATAGTTTGGAGGAAATAAATGAATAAAACGTTTTGGGACGTCTTGGTTCTTTTTCTGGGGAACAGATGATATGAGAAGCAGGCTGTCCCTTGCTTGGCTGAGTGGAAATCAAAATACCGAGGAAGGAGCTTAGAACTTAACTGTGTTTTTGGATGTGTGTGCGTGTGTGAGTGCGTGTGTGCGCATGTGTATGTGCGTTTGTGTACTTGTGTGACAGCATGAGCATGCACGAGTGTTTTGTCCTTACTGCAGTCTAGGTAGACCCATGTTTGTGTTCTCGTATTGGAATAATATTGACTTTTGGACAGCGCACTTAACGCCACTTCCACTCTTTATGTTTGTACCGAAGACATACCGTAAATGCAGCTCTAAGAGGTAAAGGGTCTTGTACTTGACACAATATACAATTCTCCTGTGACATTGCTTGGCACGCCGCAAAGCAATTTTGTTTGTTATCAAGAAAGAACAACTCCAGAGTTACTCCACGCAACCGACGTTATGTATATCAAGGTATGAGGATATATTATGCATGTATGTATGTATGCTTGTATGTATATATGTATGTATGTATGTATGTATGTATGTATGTATGTATGTATGTATGTATGTATGTTTTAAAGTTAACAACAGTGTTGAGCGGTGGATGCTGAAAGAGTATGTGTAGGAATAAGCCTAAACTAAGTTCTGCTTGTATGATAATATAAGGGTATAAGGGTAATTTTACAGATTAGATATATTACTGCAATCGGCATACAGCGGCAAGTTCCTGACGTTCCGTTATGCAACTGCATGGCATGAATAAAATTATCACATTGGTTGTGGAGTATGATATAAAGCTTCTCCCTCGCATATAAAACTACTGGTACGTTGTTTATTTATTAATTGTTTCAAGACATTTACTCCCATAAGCGTTTTGTTACTGCTTCACTGTATCGTGTGTTACAGCTTTCCGTTGGCAGAACAGGCCTTGTTCTGTTTCTGCTGCTGGAAATCTTCTGCAAGTTTCCCGAAACGACGTGCATCTTGGGTCAACCCAAATATGTTGCGTACTACCTCTCCTGCCTCGAGCCGTGTGCGAAGAAAGTAAAAAGTTGTTTCGTGCGTTGCCGAAAAAAAAAGAAATGTGAGGCTTCCCGAAAGTTGTGCAGGAACCTGTGTTCAAGAGCGTGGAATAAATGCGAAGAGAAATGTCGCGTTGAAGTTGAGAAGCAACGAGTCGCAAATAACGAATGAATTGTATTCAGTCATACAACATATATTACAACGTGATGACGAGTGAATATATTAGTTTTACAATTGAAATAATGCTTAATGCTGCTGGCGATCTTCTGCTCCAGTTTCCCGAGGCGATATGCTCCTAAACATTTCTTGTACTACATCGAGTGTGTCGATTCGTGGGTAAAGGAATTAGAAGCTGTGTCAATCACTACACGGAGAACAATAAGCCTACACGTGCGTTCTCTCGCACATTCTGCAAGAGACTGTACTAAAGCGGGGGCCAAATGACAACGGAGCTGTTGGAATGAGGCTACGAGGATGTGGCTCCTGGATCAGGAATTAAAGTGTTTTGCCAGATTTCACAAGGAATCGTCATCGTAATGATTAGTACGTGGGCATCGCAATGTAATATGCTTAATTTATACGTAATGGTAACTGTCGAAAATTATTGTGACTATAAACAAGATATTGTACCTATTTTTTGTTAGCACATGCACTGAATTGTATTCAGCGGATAATGTCGATTCTGCATAATTATGTGTAATTCAAACATGTCTTATTATTATTGTCACTGCATGAGTGCAAGCCCTTTTGGCATTTTCAATCGTCATCACATACAACATTCTATTATAAATTGTGCATAGTCAACACTATGTATTAGCAAATTTAATGTATTAAAATACAGCCCATTTGCAAATGTATCTTAATGACATTTTACAGCGGTTATATCAATGTCATAATAATATATTTTTGAATAACATTTTGAGATGTAAATAAGAAATGTTGGTAAATGCTCAAATTGGTGTTATAGCAGGTCAACAAATTAGTGTATTATTTTCAAATTGTTAGTTGTATTTTTTATATTGTACATACAAAAAACATATTTTCTATAATTATCAAACTCTAATATGAATTATTTTTTATGACATTTACGATGAAGTCGAACATGATTTTCATCAAGTGTCCATCGTCTCGTCACCGTCGACAATTCACAATACTACATGCAATTTGAACATTTGAAATGATAGGGATATAGGGTAATCTGCTTGAGTCATCTAGTATACATGTCAATGAATAAAAACCGAAAGGTAAACATGATATTTGACTTGGAAACATAGTTTTTCTGTCATGATTACTTTGGTTGTAGACTTATTTTTCTTGGAAATGCCTTCTTTTAACTACTGCAGTTCTTTCATAAAATGGTTTGGACTTGTAGATGACACATAGTCAGTTACTTTTAGAAGTAATATTTACCGAAAAAACTGTCGTATATATCCTGGGATTGGGACTTGGCAAACCATGAACTAAAAAATGTACTGACATTGGTGGCGCTGGACTCGTAATTTATCTTTAATTAGGCCATATCATTATTATTCATGATCAAGTGGAAAATATCCAGAAACAGGATTTAAAACATGTTGTGATATGTAACCGTGTACACACATTGAATCTTTATTGGGTTTTTAAAGATTTTACTTCTTGCAATTTTCTCATTTTACAATTATGTGTAAGTATCTTGTTTGAAATATTTCATAATAACTCGTTAGGGACAGTTGATGTCAATTTATATAATGTTAATATAACTCAACATGGCACTACCACGGACATCATTGCATGGCCCTTTGCTACGATCAGATTACAAACAATTGCCAAGTTACTGATATCTCGAATAGCTTGATGTGGTGCTGAACATCATCAACATAAAATATCATGAGATTGCGGTGACCTAAAACTGTATGTCAGGTAGTTAACCTTTTCTATGTGTGGACGACACTCCTTCACATGTAAGGGAGGCGTTTAGTGATGAGCTGCTGTGACCATTGTAATCTGACACAATGAAGTAGGACTTGTATTTCAGGTCACGAGTATCAACACTCTACCTGTGAATCATAACTGGATAGAGTGCTACCTGTTGGCGGTCGAAGTAGGCAATATATATCTTTCCATTCAGGCAGTAGAAATACGTTTCTGCATTGTCCATATGTATGTTTGCAAGCGATACTGGCATTATCTTCTTGAGCTTGCTAATCCATTGATAATGAGTTGTCACACTCTCAGATGTCCATGAAATAGAGTCATCTGCTTCTTCAAAGATTTTACTGCCTTTTGGAATATCATGAAACATTTGCATCACTTGTCAAATTTTACTGTGGATGTTTCCAGACTGTTGAACTTATCCATGAACACTTCCTCGGACACCTGCTTCCAAAACACGTCTGGGTTTGTTGGCAACCCTAAACTGTCTGGTCGATCTTTGCTTACGGGAAACGTTCAGATGATTGTGGAATAAGTAGGTGATATTGCTTGCGAGACGTACCAGGGCAACATGTTTAGGTGTTGTTCGACAGAAGAAGGACAGAAATGTCACCGAATTTAACATGCATATTTCGAAACATTAGTTTTGCTCCTTCTTCACATTACCTTGCATGGGAGGAATGTATAGTTATCCTGCCTATTTATGAAAGTTGTAGCGTCTTGTGAAGAATGTTCCAGATTTACTTGTAATGACTTTTTGGTCAGTTTGTCACGTAAAGCCTCACCCAGCAGTTTAGACTTTGGGGTAACTCGCAGATCAACCTACTCGCAGATCAACTTTTCATAACCATTATTGCTTGTTGGTTTGTTCAGACATGATTACGAAATATAATAGCGCTATAAATATTATTTTCATTATTAATTAACATATTCACCTTCTTCTCTGGCACCGTTCCATCTGAAAGAGATACACATTGGACCATAACTCGCTAAATGTTTCTTGTATAAATCAAAATGGTATTCAACTACATGGAGACGACCGTCACTGATGCAATGATCACTGTAGTTCATATGCATCGAAATATGTTACACTTTGAACGGTGTTTATCCGTTTTTCCGCCTGTGACGTTGGACACGCAATGACGCTGGACACGCCACAAATTCGTTTTTTCTACTCAGACAAGGAAATATCTTGAGTATACTTTTTTGAGAATTCCTTTTTTAGCACAATATAAATGGATTATACATCTACGTACTGATGAATAACAATCACAGATTAATATGGTGAACCCATATATACCGGTGACGATGGATACGCAAACGGTTTTATGTGAACAGGATTGTTATAATGTGCATCATATATACATACCTGAATCGCACTGTATACTAAGAGAAAAAATGCAATAACGTTTTAGTATGGTAATTATATAAAATTATTAAACTTCAATAGAACATGCTATTTTATCATTTTTGGCTGGTTTTAATTGTTTTAATTATGTTAGCCATTTTTATCCTACATTTGTTGGCAACACTTTTTCGCATGCATGAAGACAAGAATCAAAATCCGAATTTTCAACACCAATGTGAAAAGCGCGTTGCTCTACGGCTCTGCGACAAGGAGAGTAACCACGGTAACAACCAGAGACATGTAGAGTAACCAAGACAACTTCCATGAAACTCCAAACATGAATAAACAAATGTCTCAGAAACATTCTTATCATAAAATGGCAATACAGGATCACAAACAAAGAACTGATAAGGTGGATAGACCAAGACAGCATCAAGCAAGAAATAAAAAAAAAAATTAACTGGATAAGGCACACCCTCTGAAAATCAACCATACATGTCAGGAGAGAGGCTCCTGAGTGACTGGAACCCCAAGGAAAAGGAAAACCAGTCAGAACAAGAAGAGTTGTATACCCGATGAGACAATACAATAGAGTGCGTTAGAGAAGTATCGTTTCGGCCCTATGATCTACCCTGACTGAAGAGGACTAAGTAAGTACGCAGCAACGAGATGGTCTGCACAGACGAGAATAAGGCAAACTCATGAATTATTAGATCCATTACGTGTTTGACCAGTAACCACCATAACAAGCTAATGGCAAATATGTGCGCCACAAATGTGAAACTGTCAGACATTCCGTCGTAGCCATGTAAACTATTTCTGTTGATTGCTGAGCGGTTTCTGAAACGGCAGAAAGTTAAGTCCATGTCATAGTCTCCCCAGTAATCTGATGTCCGAATTGCGTGTGCCTCATGCGTATACCTGGGATAATTACTGCACACTGCACTGCACTGATTGCTGTACTGCATTACACACCGCATTGCGCACTGCAAACTGCAATGCATTGCACCATTCATTGCACTATGTTAGGAATGTTTTTGAAACGCAAGAAGTAATGAATTGTCAACAACATTACCAACATATCTAGAAACAAGAGCGGAACAAGCCAACTGGAAGGCAAAGGTTGTGTCTATGCAGCAGCAGGTTGGACAAATAGTTCAACACGTTAAGACTCTCACCCCCACTTCGAAGCAACTTGTACAGGATTACGCAGAACGTATGCGCCGCAGGGAAAGAACGATTCGGAGCCCACAACGCCACTCGTATCTTCAGAATCGGAAACAAGATGAAGTTTATTGTTGTTCTTCATGCTTGTCACGAGACGGTATTAGTAGGGTAGGGGAAATGGCAATAGCTATTTATAAACATTTAGTTTTGAAGTAATTACGACGTCAAGAGATTGTTGTGTGGTTATCGAGTGTCTATATTATGTATGTATGCATATATATATATATATATATATATATATATATATATATATATATATATATATATATATATATATATATATATATATATATATATATATATGTGTGTGTGTGTGTGTGTGTGTGTGTGTGTGTGTGTGTGTGTGTGTGTGTGTGTGTGTGTGTGTGTGTGTGTGTGTGTGTGTGTGTGTGTGTGTGTGTGTGTGTGTGTGTGTGTGTGTGTGTGTGTGTGTGTGTGTGTGTGTGTGTGTGTGTGTGTGTGTGTGTGTGTGTGTGTGTGTGTGTGTGTGTGTGTATAACAGGTGCGCTGTGGCACGTCGCTCCGTGCGTGAGTCATGCTCGTTGACATTGGCCAGACTCGTACATACGTTACTGTCAGACATACATTTTCGACGGAGAAGGATCATGCACTCTGTGACCGTGACAACGGAAATGAAAAGACGAATGTGGTGGTGGTCGTATTTACCCCAGTTCAACATAATTGTGTGCTTTTCTTCTTGAAATGCAATCCTATGTCTTTACACGTGTGATCAGCTGGCATTTACATAATTTACGTCCAGGCGAAAAAGGCAACCAACTCGTCGGCAATATCGAAACTGCCTCGCCGGCAATATCGAAAAGCTCATCAGAGCATGGAAAGATGTATTGATTAAGCTCCGAGGAGGAAGTAAGGGTCGTCCGAAAGTCACTCAGTCACGACATCAGTTTATTCCCTGATCAAATGTCCATCAGTCATGTTCATCTTTGATCTCACATTGTTTACCAACGCCTATTGTGGAGCGCTGTGGCTCCGTGGATAGTCCATCGGACTCTCCATCGAGTGGACCGGGATTCGATCCACCTGCTGCCGTTTCGAAACTTGGGGGCAGTTTTGTTCACTATCGGGAGAGACGCTGAAGACCGTAGTTCCTGTATGGCAGGTGTTTCACTTCACTTCACTTTCCCATAACCCGTAAGGATCGTTGGGGCACCATTGATGACCTTCTAACCAGCTCTCTCCACGTTTCCCTGTTCTCGACAGCCCTATGGGAGTCAACGAACTCCATTCCTGTCCACTCTTTGATGTTGTCTTCCTCCTCTTCTTCTGTCTACCTCTTCATCTACCCCTTTTATCTACCCCCTCTTACGGTACCTTGCAAGATAGTGTTTGCCAGGCCAGATGATTGCAAGGCCAGATGATGCAAGTCAAATAAAAAACTTTCAAATAGGGTGAAAATGTGTGACCTCTCGTGGTTTAACTAACCAAACGACACACCGTACATGTACCAGTCTATCTGAAATAGGCTGTTCTAATCTACGATCACAACATGCCGACTTAAAATATTGAAACTATTTCTGCAATCGAGCCATCATTAACAATTTGGTTCTATGTAAATATTTCGAATATTTTTTTATGGAATCACCCATCTTAACTTTACCCTTTACGTTATATTGAATGCAGTATTCAATAACCGCTACAAATATGTTTGAGTTTTCAGTGCAATCCCCATTTGATGCATAATGCAATGATTTGAAGAAATACGTCGATAAATCAAGTGGGCATAGAAACATCTCGATGTAACATTGAACATTAGGCATTTACGATAGTCATATGGTTAGAGCAATAGTTTTTAAATTAACCATAAATTGTGATTTGTATATTCTTTACCATAACCGAAATGTTGGTAGAAGGCGTACCTAGGCGGAACAGTTAAAAATTATAATATTATTGTTTCTGTACAGTAACACCAGACTATTCACCCTTTCACAATTTACCCGATCTAACGATCTAGGTAATTTTTTTCCACGATTTTAACTAAACGACGCAAACCTGATTCACAATGGGCTAAACGAATAATTTATGGGAAGTTATAATTATACAAAGGACGAAGACAAAATGTGTTGCTATATAGGAAAGTGTTTTTTTTTAACATTATCGGTTGCTAATCGTTTGCTAAAATACAGTATTACCTAGTTGCGAAATGAGCATACTGTGTTCATGATCCCATAGATTTGCAAGTTGCATGCATAAGAGCGTCAGCTGTATTCCGTTTTGCTGTACTTTTCATATTTATTTTTGAAATCTAATGAGGTAATTTATATTGTTTCTCTACAGGGGCCACCATTCTAGATTACCCAGCGTTTTTCAAAGCTCTACAGAAAGATTTAGATTGTTCCCGGACTCATCTTGGTGCCTACGGTGTTTTAGCCAGCGCCTTTCCCATGACGCGGCAGGCAAGTAACCCGTAAATATTGATTACTCTGAATTACGCTAACGAGTCAAATTACGTGCGTGCTTCTTAACTGAATTTACTGACAACAATATTGCATGATCCGATGTAGTAAAATAGTATTACCTATAAATATATATATATATATATATATATATATATATATATATATATATATATATATATATATATATATATATATATATATATATATATATATATATATATATATATATATATGTATATATACTCAAGCGAACGAACGTCCACATTTTAATGAATCGTGCACTATTTACTAATTGCTTACTCAGGGCTGTGCCATGAAGATTTAACCAGATTTAACAAGATAGCCATCCAAGAAAAACACATATTGCTATATTGACACAGCTAGCCTTTTGAGTGCGGGTACTGAACCAATTCACTTCACATGCGAAACGATG
Source organism: Lamellibrachia columna (assembly GCA_963662155.1). Taxonomy (NCBI): domain Eukaryota; kingdom Metazoa; phylum Annelida; class Polychaeta; order Sabellida; family Siboglinidae; genus Lamellibrachia; species Lamellibrachia columna. The sequence continues at coordinate 34,367,398 of OY759269.1, read as the reverse complement.
AGTTCACAAGTCGTGAATAAATAACTTTACTTCTTTTAGTCATGTAAATAAGTTTTGCTCATAACTCGCTGACGGAACCTTCTTTGCGAGTAGTCCGAGCGTTGTTACAGTTGTAACAACTTGCCCCAATACAATTGTAACAACTTGCCCCAAACGCAATTGTAACAACTTGCCCCAAACGCAATTGTAACATGTGGATGATAAGAAATCCTGAATGTCAGTTTAACTTTTACTTGGCATGGCTTGGTTTAAAAGTCGTCTTGTATCGGAGGAGTGATGAAATACGTAGTCGATGCACGGGTAGTGACTACTGATATATGTAAATGCACAAAGACTGATTGTCATATACTATAAACTACGTCAATTCTAACAAACTGACCGTTAAAATGTAACACAATGTGTTAATATAGTTTGATCGCTATGTGTTCAATTTTAATGTTTTGACTCATGTTTCATGTTTACATGTCATGGTATGAACGGCAAGGTCGATGTTCACATGGCGTGGTATGAACGGCAAGGTCGATGTTCGTGAACACATCAGTTTGCAATTATAATATATTATGTATTCAAACAGTAGTGCATTAAGCACATTAGAACGGCCAGTATATTAAAAAAAATTACTACATGGCATTATTTGACGATACAAACTATCAGACGTTTAATATTAAGATATATCCTGTGCACGTCTAATCTCTGACTATTGCAATCATGTATCTAAATGCACACCAACTAAACCGAAGTAACTGTTCTTTACTGTATTTCAGCAGGCATAGGTGCTCAACAAGTGGTTGAAAACGTGCAATTAACACAATTTAGTGTTCTCAATGCACAACGTATTATGTTCATTTCCAGGTGGCCCCGGGGTCGAGAGCCTTCCAAGCCGTAGCCAAGTAGAGTCATGGTGAGGCACGGCCGTCTCGGAAGACACAGACAACGATGCCCTCCCCCCGGAGGTTCAGGACAAGACCGAGGACGAGGAAGTGGTACAGCTCCGACGCCTCCCGACTTATCATCTCTCCAAGGAGTAGGGATATGTGGCAAGGGTGACTAGTGCACATTGTTTCCGTGATTACACTCGTTTTTAGTGCGGATGCAGGCAACTGAATTTCTTACGAATTCATGTTGAATTGCTACTGCATTGAAAGTAACACCGTCAGCCTTCGTTAAAACGACATGTATTGTTTTATAACGGTTACACTTTGCTGATTGTTCATCAAACATGCACGTGCATTCTTGAACAAATCAGACGCAATGCATGTATCGGTCGTTGGTATATTGCATTGTATGATAACTTGCACAGGCACGATGTCGAAATGCTCACGCTGGGAAGCATTCAGCCGCGCTACACTTACGGCGCGAGGACGAAGTGTTCAAATATCCACCGCTGTAGCCAGGTACTCATTTAAACAGCTGAGTGAACTGCGGCAACATGGGGGTGAACGAAATTGCCACGATTCCGAAACTTTAGCAAGAGGATTCGAACTTGGCGTTATAACCACAACACCACCGCGCTCCACGCAGATAATGCTGTTGTAATTTCGACAAATAATATTTGAAATGAATTTGGCATGAATAGTTTTTCAAATGTTAAAAAATACTATATATATATATATATATATATATATATATATATATATATATATATATATATATATATATATATATATATATATATCTTAATTATATATAATGGATGTGCGGACATTTTGGAATATAATTTAAAATGTGGGATTACTTTCACACGTCCTAATAAAGGATTATTTACATTATTATTTTTTATTTTGTATGCTCGGAAATAACTAATGCAAACATTTTATTTTTAAATAGGCTAACTTGTACATTAAACGTAATATGTACTTTAATTAAGCAATAGAGAATTTGCAAAAGCATTATCTGCGTGAACTAGTCTCTACATTTAAAAAATTTTATTTCCCAAAAAAGGATACTTTTAAAATACATTTTTATTGATTTGAAATATTTCTTATAAAGTATTTTTAGTTAATATTCTTTTTTTTAGGTATTTTATTTCAGATATTTTTTTCGAGTATTTAAACTATCTCTGCCGACGCCATTGTACAACTTTTTCGGATTGAACGATTACCCAGTCCAGTATCGAGTTGGTACAGAATTGTGCGAAACGCAACGATGCATATTGGTTGAGGGGAAAATTGCTTCAATTTGGTCTTGTTTGATATCTCAGCTTTTTGAACTGTATGCTCTTCCTGTACAAATGCAAATACAAAACTTAGAATATCGATAACTTTATACAATAAAGTGTTAAACACTCATGGGCATCGGCGTGGTTAGTTGTACTCACGCACTTCAGGATTGAGTTCGCGATCGTGATCCCAAATCGTTTACACACCTCGATCGCACTACTCATCCGAAGTAGGATCGCGATCGCAACGGAAGTGTCCATGCTGCCAAAATTATTGCGATCGCGGTCCAGCTCAATCGCGATAGCTGAGTGCTGTATAAACGGGGTACTAGCTTTGTATTCAGTATGGCTGAAGTCAAGGGTGAGACTGGCACCGATACTGATGGTCGATTTTTGTTTTACTTGTTCCGTCACATTCGTTGTCGACGCATCTATATTACGTACGGTATGCAGTAGCATAGACCCCCCCCAAAGTACGCACAACGTAAGCTATCACCGTTACCCCTATCGTTGCGTAGATCATATGTAGATGGAGCCGTACCCGACCTGAACCTCACCACGTACATCGATCGCATGCCAATACACATGCACGCACGCACGCACGCACGCACGCACGCACGCACGCACGCACGCACGCACGCACGTGTACACGCACGTGATATGTTTCTACTCAGAATGCGTCAGACAGAAGAAAGGAGTAGCATAAAAAGCAGTAACACAGACCCCTCCCCCAAAAAGTACGCACAACGTACGCTATCACCGTTACCCCTATAGTTGCGTACATCATAAGCCCGCTCGGACGCACGCACGCACGCACGCACGCACGCACGCACGCACGCACGCACGCACGCACGCACGCACGCACGCACGCACTCACGCACGCATGCACGGACGTGATATGTTTCCACATATAATGCGTCAGATGAAAGGATACTCACAAACGATTTTCTCCAAGTTCCGTGACCAACCATGGCAACAGTAGAACGCCCGTTACCATACGACACAAAATTAACCAGTGTGAAATGAAGCCCAATCCCTTGCTGCTTGCTTCCTAGTATCAACGGCGAACAACTAAATATTACTAAAATAACATATTATGCTTGGACTGAGTACACGCTACACCGCATTCAGCTGGAGGATGTAAATAGTCAACCCGTGTAAATTAAGCCACATTTAAGCATTAAGAGAAATAGCGTTCGAGGTCGTTCACACGGCAGCGATACAATGACAGCAAGACGAGATTTATCGGCGATCTGAAATTATTTACTACGGCCGTACTTGATACTCTTCCTTTCAGAGTGTTCATAATACAATTACGCTCATATATCATTAACGATGTGTATGGTTTGTGGCTATTTATTATATCAATAAACTACTCGAGATTTTGGCATACGTCAGTTGAGTTTGATGACGACAACTGCGCTTTATTCTTCATGATTAAAGAGGTTATGACAACGATGGGTTTGTTTTCTGCGAAATAAACAGCATTCTATATTATGTCCGTGTAGATATTTCCGTTGCGTATGTAATTCGAATACGTAGGTGGTAGGGTCTATACTCGCAGAGAATGGGGTTATTATGGGGCGGGTGTTTTACGGTTAGAACATCGCACTCCCAATCGAGAGAACCAGGGTTCAAATCCTCTTGCTGCCGTTTCGAATTTTTTGCAATCTCGTTTAATCTGTGTTGTCACAGTTCAATCAGCTGCATGAACGAGTTCATGGTACATGGCTACAAACTGATTTGAATATGTGACCGAATAGTCTTTGCGCAGTAACTGCAGCGTGACTGAATGCTTAACAGTGAAGTGGAGATGGCGTTGGAATGTACAGGTCTGTCAGGCGGTGAAGTGTAAAGTGCTTTGAACATTCCGAAAGACTGGAAACCACGCTGTATTATAGCAAACATTCAGCATATATAGGGAGATGAATCAATAATGCAACATTTATACAGTCAGCTATGAACTCTCCGCACTATTCAATCATCAAAACTTCAGAAAATAAATTAACTAACAATATGTAGCTGTCAACTAATAACACAACTAACTAACTAACTAACTAACTAACACTACTTAGTTGTGATGTAGGAAATGTGTGTCTCATCACCTAGGTACACCAGTCCGATTCACAGTTGTGACAAATAAATTGTGCTTGACTCAATGTGTAAGCATCAGGGCACTAACCAGGTTTTTCAAAGTTCAAAAATTTGTCGTTGGTGTTAATGGGAGCGTCCTGGTGGGGGCAGACAAACAGCTTAACAGATGGGCAGAGCATTGAAGAGCTGCTCAACAGACCAGCACCGCAGAATCAACCAGACATCCAACCAGCTGAGACAGATATCCCAATAGACTGTAACAAACCCACTAGAGAAGAGATAAAAAGGCAATCGCACATATGAAAAATGGGAAAGTAGCAGGCCCTGATGGTATCCCTGCAGAAGCACTAAAGGCAGATGTAAATACTTCAGTAGAAATGCTGTACTGTCTTTTTGAGGAGATCTGGGAAAAAGAAGAAATTCCAGCAGAATGGAAAGAAGGTTACCTTATCAAGATCCCCAAGAAAGGAGACCTGAGCCGCTGTGCTAACTACAGAGGAATCACGTTGTTGTCAGTACCTGGAAAGGTTCTAAACAGAATAATCCTAGAGAGGATGAAAGGCACAGTGGACCAAACTTTGCGTGAACAGCAAGCAGGCTTCAGGCTGGACAGATCGTGTACTGACCATATTGCAACACTGCGAATCATAGTGGAACAATCCATCGAATGGAACTCATCCCTATACATCAACTTTGTTGATTACGAGAAAGCCTTTGACTGTGTGGACAGGGAGACACTCTGGAAAGTGCTAAGACACTATGGGGTGCCCAAGAAACTAGTCAACATGATTAAAAACTCCTATGAGGGAATGTCATGCAGAGTTATTCATGAAGGTCAACTTACAAAGAACTTTGAGGTTATGACGGGGGTGAGACAGGGATGCTTACTGTCACCATTCCTCTTCATTCTAGTCATAGACTGGGTCATGAAAACAGCAACCAAGGAGAAACGAAACGGAATCCAGTGGACGATGCTGACCCAACTTGATGACCTGGACTTTGCGGATGACCTTGCACTCCTGTCTCACAGCAATATGCAGATGCAGGACAAAACAACAGAACTGGCATTGATTTCAGCGCAGGTTGGGTTGAAAATCAACAAAAGGAAAACAAAGATCCTGAGAACAAATACTACTTGCGAAACACCAATCATGCTTGAGGGAGAGACACTGGAAGAGGTTAAAGATTTCAGATATCTAGGCAGCATAGTGAATACGCTTGGAGGGACAGAGGCTGACGTAAAGAAAAGGATCAGCAAAGCAAGGGTAGCTTTCCACCTGTTGAGAAATGTGTGGAAGTCAAAGGTAATTGGAGAAACCACCAAAATACGCTTGTTTAACACAAATGTAAAGTCTGTGTTGCTGTACGGAGCGGAAACGTGGCGAATAAACAAGACCACGCTGAAAAGGATTCAGACATTTGTCAACCATTGCCTGAGAATAATTCTGCAAATACACTGGATGGACAGGGTGAGCAACAAAGACCTCTGGGATAGAACACACCAAGCCCAAATAGAGATAGAGATCCTTAAGAGGAGATGGGGATGGCTTGGCCACACCTTGAGAAAGCCAAGCACCAAAATAACCAGATAGGTCCTGATGTGGAACCCCCAAGGCAAGAGAAAGAGGGGAAGACCAAAAAACACCTGGCGGCGTGACCTCGAGGCAGACATCAAGCAAACAGGGAATGGCTGGCAACAACTGGAGAGGATTGCCCAAGACAGGAGGCGCTGGAGAAATGTTGTGGATGGCCTATGCTCCAGAAGGAGTTAAGGGCCTAAGTAAGTAAGTCAAGACAGGATGCGCTGGAGAAATGTTGTGGATGGCCTATGCTCCAGAAGGAGTTAAGGGCCTAAGTAAGTAAGTCAAGACAGGAGGCGCTGGAGAAATGTTGTGGATGGCCTATGCTCCAGAAGGATTTAAGGGCCTAAGTAAGTAAGTAAGTTAACCAAGCGCGTCGCGTAGCAGCAATTTGCAGTAAATAAAATTTCTTCAACCACAACTATTTTGATTACTTACTCAACGTTTCGACTGCCATAGGCAGCCTTCATCAGGAATTAGTTCTAGCTCTTCTTCTGCTCGCCAGTTGTCTTGGTAAGCAGGCCGTCCCATACGTGATTCAGTCTGTGTCCCTCCTCGTCGCGATTAATGACTGGAGTTGCCTTTCGGATCCTGATAAAGGCTGCCGATGGCAGTCGAAACGTTGAGTAAATAATCAAAATAGTTGTGGTTGAAGAAAATCGCGCGACATAGAAACCACTTGGTGTTTTCTTTGCGGTGCCTCGACGAGGGGGGTAACACCTCCCAACATCAAGATAAAGTGTGGCATAAAAACACAAAATGCAAAGGACATTATAAAGAAAGCCGAAAAGGACCTGCTAAGGGAAAGAATTCGACTAATTAATAATAATAATTTAGGCGAATTACAGGATCGGAAAGAATATATAGTACGGGAGAACAACGAACAGTTGCCAAGCAACGTGAGTAAACATGTGCTATCGCACTTGACGTGAGTTTTCGAGAGAGAATTTAAAAATTCAAAATGGCGACAAGTAAACAAATTGAAGAGACTAACAACGACAAGAGTGAGCGACGGAAACAACATCGATCTGTCCTTAAAGAAGTGGGTAGTGAATGTATCAAAATGCAAGCTAACCGACGACCAAACCAGGGTTATCAACAAAGAACTAAACTTCGCGGTT
>OY759269.1:34350445-34352945 GCA_963662155.1 Lamellibrachia columna | reverse complement strand
ACATGATCGATACCATTGAAACCCAAAGTGGGTATATGACACGGACCACCTACTACAGCATACCAGATATCATATACAAATGGCATAATGCGAGATTATAATATAAAGTACAATTGAATTAATAAGTTAGTGTTATAAACAACGGGGCAATTATTAAAATTACATTCCAATTAAATTGTTAATATTAAAATAAGTTTTAAGGTGGACAGCTGAATGTTATATTACAGAGCGAGTGTAGTTGAATACAATACGCGAACATAGCCTATTGGTGCAATAACACTATATTACAGCATTCATAATGGCGCAATTGACAAGGTTGTAATATATCAGTATATATTGTATCATAAACGGTTATATTCGTGCATTACATATATAAATGTTATAAATATATATTTAGCCCATGAAAAATCTAAATGTAATTAACCAATATGCCTAGTTCCAGTCCTTTGAAGAATGTTGTTGTATTGACTTGCATCTGATGTCGAATTGTGCATGCGATAATTCGTGGAATTACAGAACCAGGACCCTGTATATAGTTATAAATTCCCGTATATTTGTCCGCGCTTGATGAATAAAGCATGCATTGCAGTTCCCTGCGTTGTGTTGGTGAATTTCAATAGTTCTGTTAAATAGTGTTGATATGCTATTTGGAAACGTATGAGTTAAATCAGTTTTAAGAGCTTAGTCTTCTTTAGATGGGGGAACTGTGTGACCAAGGAAATCATACTTATTGCTGATTATTACTGCTTCGCAAAACTCTATAATTTTATTGAGCTTTGACGAACACGTATCAGTATTCATTATTGCAAGTGTGGTAATACTAATGAACAATACAAAGTTTTTTGGACGTATGATGGGAGAAAATGTATCAATTTGCCGAGCATAAACATTTCGTTTATAGTTTATATACTAGTATATCAAAATGCATAGGCCATTTTACATTATCGTCGTTATAAACATCTAGGAATGTTGTAGCCGTATTTTTATTGAATTGATTAGGGGTCCAATAATTTGTATTACATTATATTGTTAATTTGCAAGTATGCTTCCATGCGCTCGAGTACAATATGGGTAACCTAAATATAAGTAAATTCCAAAAGAAGGTTTATGAAACATTGCTGGCATAACATTGTCACAAATAGCGTTATATTATATATATATATATATATATATATATATATATATATATATATATATATATATATAATTATATATACATATATATATATATATATATATATATATATATATATATATATATATATATATATATATATATATAACATTGTCACAAATAGCGTTATATTATATATATATATATATATATATATATATATATATATATATATATATATATATATAATTATATATATATACATATATATATATATATATAAATATATATATATATATATATATATATATATAATTATATATATATATACATATATATATATATATATATATATATATATATATATATATATATATATATATATATATATGTATATATATATATAATTATATATATATATATATATATATATAATATAACGCTATTTGTGACAATGTTATGCCAGCAATGTTTCATAAACCTTCTTTTGGAATTTACTTATATTTGGGTTACCCATATTGTACTCGAGTACAATATGGGTAACCCAAATATAAGTAAATTCCAAAAGAAGGTTTATGAAACATTGCTGGCATAACATTGTCACAAATAGCGTTATATATTATATATATATATATATATATATATATATATATATATATAATTATATATATATATACATATATATATATATATATATATATATATATATATATATATATATATATATATATATATGTGTGTGTGTGTGTGTGTACAAACATATATATATGTACTCGAGTACAATATGGGTAACCCAAATATAAGTAAATTCCAAAAGAAGGTTTATGAAACATTGCTGGCATAACATTGTCACAAATAGCGTTATATTATATATATATATATATATATATATATATATATATATATATATATATATATATATATATATAATTATATATACATATATATATATATATATATATATATATATATATATATATATATATATATATATATATATATATATATATATATATGTATATATAATTATATATATATATATATATATATATAAATATATATATATATATATATATATATATATATATGTATATATATATATAATTATATATATATATATATATATATATATATAATATAATGCTATTTGTGACAATGTTATGCCAGCAATGTTTCATAAACCTTCTTTTGGAATTTACTTATATTTGGGTTACCCATATTGTACTCGAGCGCATGGAAGCATACTTGCAAATTAACAATATAATGTAATACAAATTATTGGACCCCTAATCAATTCAATAAAAATACGGCTACAAATGAGTTAGAAGTAAGAGACTTTGACTAAACTCGATCAGCATATCAACGAGATGATGACAACGGCAGGTA
>OY759269.1:34346694-34347745 GCA_963662155.1 Lamellibrachia columna | reverse complement strand
ATTATGTATAGATCGCATGTACTAGTAGACCAAGTCATCTAAGAGTAGGCAAATGGGATTCCTCTTTAAATGGGCAGTAGGCGAACTGGGACGCCCTGTCAAGATTCTCCATAAAACCACAATAGGTTAAATGGGAATATGCGTAATGGGCATGAATCATATTATGACGGTAGGCGATGTTTAATAAGATGTAACATGATTTCCATTCAAAGCAACATACTCCAGACTGCAATAATAACGTCATCTCCTAATAAGTCGTGTGATCTTGATCATTACCGATACTAAGACGAGTCTTGATTCTTTACTTGGTCCAGTAACACATATCATCAATGCATAAATGTGTTTATGTATATTTCCAGATGATTCCATGCGCATGCAAACCCACTTCTTGATAAGATATATATGCCTAAAAATAACAATTCGAAAACTGTTTATAACCTTATCTTCATTTCCAATATTCTTAAAAAAGTTATCGCAAAAGGCATTGAATCTTATCTTCAGTTCCTAACTACTGTGCAGGCATTGGGTCTCACATTAGGTTAATTTGGTCATATCCAATATTTTACAAACATTTATTATTTATAAACAGCTTCATTCTACGGAGACTGCTCTCTTAAAGGTGCATAATGATGCAACTCTAAATACGGATAAAGGCAAAGTAATTGCACTTACCTTGCTTGATATATCTATGCATTTGATACATCTGATCACACCATTTTTTATTAACCGCTTGTCGTTATGGTACGGTATGTCTAGTACAGCTTTGACATGGTTTTCGTCATTTCTAACTGCCTTTCGTCTGCGCTCGCAATTTCATGTGGTGTTTCCAGGGTTCTGTCCTTTGACCTTTACCTTTTACTGTGTACATAACTGTATTCAGCTCAATTATCAATATAGTCACAACTTGAATCACCACCTTTAAATAGATGCCACTAAGATCTACATTTCTTGGTAAACTCCGTGATATTTATTTTCCTTCGTCTTGTGCAAGTTATTTGCTTTCAGGAATTAAAATAGTCGTAAATTAGCTGATTTGTTCACATCAAATGTA
>OY759269.1:34334194-34341694 GCA_963662155.1 Lamellibrachia columna | reverse complement strand
AAATACCACCCATCATCGTTTCTGCCCTCCGAATCATTGCTGGTCTAGCTCCCCACACCCGCCACAGATACCACCCATCATCGTGTATGCCCTTCCCTACACTGCTGGTCTACACCCCACACCCACCACAGACACTACCCATCATCATTTCTGCCATCCGATTCATTGCTGGTCTAGCCCCCCACACCCGCCACAGATACCACCCATCATTGTTTCTGCCCTCCGAATCATTACTGGTCTAGCCCCCCACACCCGCCACATATACCACCCATCATGGTTTCTGCAACCGAATCGTTGCTGGTCTAGCCCCCCACACCCGACACAGATACCACCCATCGTCGTTTCTGCCCTCCGAATCATTGCTGGTCTAGCCCCCCACACCCGCCACATATACCACCCATCATCGTTTCTGCCCTCCGAATCATTGCTGGTCTAGCCCCCCACACCCGCTACATATACCACCCATCATGGTTTCTGCAACCGAATCATTGCTGGTCTAGCCCCCCACACCCGCCACATATACCACCCATCATCGTTTCTGCCCTCCGAATCATTGCTGGTCTAGCCCCCCACACCCGCCACAGATACCACCCATCATCGAGTATGCCCTCCGATTCATTGCTGGTCTAGCCCCCCGACACTCGCCACAGATAATACCCATCATCGAGTATGCCCTCCGAATCATTGCTGGTATAGCCACCCACACCCGCCACATGCACCAGCCATCATCGTTTCTGCCCTCCGATTCATTGTTGGTTGGTCTAGCCCCCCCCCCACCCGCCACAGACACCACCCATCATCGTAAATGCCCTCCGGTTCATAGTTGGTCTAGCTTCCCACACCCGCCACAGACACCACCCATCATCGTAAATGCCCTCCGCTACATTGCACCCGCCACAGACACGCCACAGCAAATCTTCGCCGACAACGACGGACATAATTATACTAACGTATTGCACTGTTCATCAATACAGACACAAATAAGCACCACGTGACGGTAGCTGGCCATACGAGGCCGTCTTCCGTGCACAAGATTTTTGTCCGAAATAATGTTACGCTTTGACGCTACTCAACCGTGAAGGCTTTCATCTATCGCCTTTGTTCCGTGCGGCTTCGACTACACGAATACTATGCACACGTCAACATGTATTCAAAACAGCAATGTTCGGTTAATTCATGGATGCGTGAGAAGACATTTTTTTGTGAGTAGACCAACTCGACCACGCTTTGAGATGAGATCTTTCTCTGTCCATTGGCGCACCACACTGCTTTGTTCAATGTGTTGACAGGGTAGATCTGTGACAGTACACATACACTACGTAGTTGACAACGCGAATTACAAGGTAGTTGCTATACCGTTTGTACACTGCATAAATTGCCAAAATGCAAGGTATATCTTAATTATAGGTCTACCTTCCGCTATTATAATCCACTGTGTGTGTTGTGAGTAGCCTATTATGCTACACATTTATTATGCAGGAGTAATTATTGGGCTTGTTTTTGTCATCAAGTCAGCACAAAGTGGTAATATAATTTAGTGCTCTGACGCACGCACGCACGCACGCACGCACGCACGCACGCACGCACGCACGCACGCACGCACGCACGCACGCACGCACGCACGCACGCACAAATACGTTTGCCATGGTCGGCCGGTTATTTATATTATACCAGTTCGCCGTTCAATGCAGTTCGCGCAGTGATACGTCAATGAAACTAGTTTACGACTAAGATGTATTCTTTTTGACAATATTTAATGCTCAGTCGGTCAGTTTACTTTGCGCAGTGCTCATTTAAGAACTGTTGACAATAAAGCATTGACAACCTAATTGTCACTGGCATTCCTTCAGAAATCACACTCCACGCGAACCTCATAATTTAGATCTGTTTTGCATGAGGTAGGGATAAGAGATAGCGATATGCAAACAGCAATGATCGAATCACGAAAAACTGCAGGTGGAACCATCATATTTTACAAACAACACCAACAGCGTACCGATTTGAGGACATGCTATCCTGTTTATCTACAATTGCATTGTATGATATTGTGTGTGCAAATTAGATTAGTATAAGACCAACAGTGACATAGCGTGCGCGTTGTGACTTGACGAGCAAGTTACATAAATATACCGACTGGGCGTTGATTAGTGTCCCACCCAACAGGACGAGGACCCGTTGGACGAATTCGAAGTAGGACTTTACATAACCAGTACTGTACATCACACTTCACTAGTGGCAGTAGGCCTACATACTGAATCCAGTACTGTACATCACCAGTACTGTACATAACACATTACTAGTGGCAGTAGGCCTACATACTGAACCCAGTACTGTACATCACCAGTACTGTACATAACACATTACTAGTGGCAGTAGGCCTACATACTGAACCCAGTACTGTACATCACCAGTACTGTACATAACACATTACTAGTGGCAGTAGGCCTACATACTGAACCCAGTACTGTACATCACCAGTACTGTACATAACACATTACTAGTGGCAGTAGGCCTACATACTGAACCCAGTACTGTACATCACCAGTACTGTACATAACACATTACTAGTGGCAGTAGGCCTACATACTGAACCCAGTACTGTACATCACCAGTACTGTACATAACATATTACTAGTGGCAGGAAGCCTACACACTGAACCCAGTACTGTACATCACCAGTACTGTACGTAACACATTACTAGTGGCAGTAGGCCTACATACTGAACCCAGTACTGTACATCACCAGTACTGTACATAACACATTACTAGTAGTAGTAAGCCTACATACTGAACCCAGTACTGTACATCACCAGTACTGTACATAACACATTACTAGTGGCAGTAAGCCTACATACTGAACCCAGTACTGTACATAACCAGTACTGTACATAACACATTACTAGTGGCAGTAAGCCTACATACTGAATCCTGTACAGTACATCACCAGTACTGTACATAACACATTACTAGTGGCAGTAAGCCTACATACTGAACCCAGTACTGTACATCACCAGTACTGTACATAACACATTACTAGTGGCAGTAAGCCTACATAGTGAACCCAGTACTGTACATCACCAGTACTGTACATAACACATTACTAGTGGCAGTAAGCCTACATACTGAACCCAGTACTGTACATCACCAGTACTGTACATAACACATTACTAGTGGCAGTAGGCCTACATACTGAACCCAGTACTGTACATCACCAGTACTGTACATAACACATTACTAGTGGCAGTAGGCCTACATACTGAACCCAGTAATGTACATCACCAGTACTGTACATAACACATTACTAGTGGCAGTAGGCCTACATACTGAACCCAGTACTGTACATCACCAGTACTGTACACAACACATTACTAGTGGCAGTAAGCCTACATACTGAACCCAGTACTGTACATCACCAGTACTGTACATAATACATTACTAGTGGCAGTAAGCCTACATAGTGAACCCAGTACTGTACATCACCAGTACTGTACATAACACATTACTAGTGGCAGTAAGCCTACATACTGAACCCAGTACTGTACATCACCAGTACTGTACATAACACATTACTAGTGGCAGTAGGCCTACATACTGAACCCAGTACTGTACATCACCAGTACTGTACATAACACATTACTAGTGGCAGTAGGCCTACATACTGAACCCAGTAATGTACATCACCAGTACTGTACATAACACATTACTAGTGGCAGTAGGCCTACATACTGAACCCAGTACTGTATATCACCAGTACTGTACATAACACATTACTAGTGGCAGTAAGCCTACATACTGAACCCAGTACTGTACATAACCAGTACTGTACATAACACATTACTAGTGGCAGTAAGCCTACATACTGAATCCAGTACTGTACATCACCAGTACTGTACATAGCACATTACTAGTGGCAGTAGGCCTACATACTGAACCCAGTACTGTACATCACCAGTACTGTACACAACACATTACTAGTAGCAGTAAGCCTACATACTGAATCCAGTACTGTACATCACCAGTACTGTACATAACACATTAGTAGTGGCCGTAAGCTTACATACTGAACCCAGTACTGTACATCACCAGTACTGTACATAACACATTACTAGTGGCAGTAAGCCTACATACTGAACCCAGTACTGTACATCACCAGTACTGTATATCACGTCTCCCTAGTGGCAGTAAGCCTACAAACTGTATCCAGTACTGTACAGGTGACAACGGAAACGACAAGGTAGTTACTATGCGGTTGTACGGATTCCCCCAGTTGGTGTGCACACATTTCTTCTCTACCCATTTCTTCTATTTAGTATACGTTTCCAAAATGCAACGTCTACGACAATCGGACTACTCACGTATGCAGGGTGTACCTCGATGTGTCAGCCTTCTGTCATTATAATGTATTGTAAGTGAGTTACACTTCCGCATTTATTATGTATAAGAATACTGACTTAGATTGCTTTTCTCACACCAAAGCACTCAGCACGCACACACGCACGCACGCACAGACACACACACACACGCGCGCGCGCACACACACGCACACGCACGCAGATTTGTATCGAGGGCACTTGGTAGTGTCACTCGTGGTCACCTTCGCCAGAGAGACATGTCAGCGGCTATACCTATATAATTATGGCCACGTATCCAGCGGCTTCACGCGGCATGCGGATCACGTGTCCAAACATACTCTACCGAGCTTAGTGATCAGCCTGACGCTCGCATATATGCGGTAGAGGGTATTGTTCGAGATTCTATAAGGGTATGTGACGCCGCCGATCTGCTTAGCTGACAACGATAAGATTGTAAATGCAGTGTGCAGTCGCAACTAGAGGTCTACGGAGACTTGGTGGTATCTGATCCAGAGAAACCACTACTTGGTGGTGTCTGATCCAGAGAAACCACTACTTGGTGGTGTCTGATCCAGAGAAACCACTACTTGGTGGTGTCTGATCCAGAGAAACCACTACTTGGTGGTGTCTGATCCAGAGAAGCCACTATGTGTCAACACACGTACCATAATTACGCGTAGCTATGCAAAATCTACCCGGCTGAATTGAAGGTTGAAACAGCAAAGCATTGAGAACATACAGTTGGTTTGAAGAACGTTGACTCCAAAGAAATCAGCTTGGCAGTTTCTATTGCGTAAATGGAAAGTAAATGTGTCTAGTGACTGTCTTTCATACATACCTATATACATATATACAGACAAACAGACAAATATACATATATACATATATACATACATTCCTATACATACGCATGCATGCATACATACATACGCCGAAACCATTTATCCGCGACATCGGTTTTGTATTTGATGACACAATGACAATGGCGGCGCAGATACGCCGTGTCTGCCAGGTGGCATACTGTCACATTCGCGGCATTGCAACTATCAGAAAATGCCTTTCCACCATTGCTTGCAAAACAATTATTCATGCTTTAGTCATGTCGCGCTTGGACTTCGGCAACGCTATGTTTTATGGACTGCCCGAGACGCAGCTGCGGAAACTGCAGATGATTCAAAACTCCGCGGCACGGCTGATTACTGGAACCCGCAGACGAGATCACATAACACCAGTTTTATTCAGTTTACATTGGTTGCCTATTCGTCAGCGAATCGAGTTCAAACTTCTTTTACTTGTGTTTCGCGCTGTGCATCATCTATGCCCTGTGTATCTGTCGTCGCTAGTGATTCCATACACACCCGCCCGAACACTGAGATCCGCCGATCAACATCTATTGACTATACCGCGGTACCATCTCGAGCGGTACGGTCGTCGGGCCTTTTCTGTGGCAGGGCCGACACTGTGGAACGCCCTGCCTCCCGCAGTTAGGCACGCCAACTCCGTTGCGGTATTCAAGTCACTTCTAAAAACACATCTCTTTCGCGAAGCCTTTCGAACACTCTGTTGACATTTTAATCACTCGAACATTTTACTTATTTAACTTATTATTTATTTAATTTGTTTAATTAACTTATCTGATTAACTTATATGTTTATCTAATGTATCAACTTAATTGTAGTTGTTTATTTTATCTTTTTATTAATTATTTATTTATTTTATTTTATGTATTTATTTAACTTCTTGACATAATTAATTCATTTAAATCATTTAGTGAACTTTTTATGTAACTTATGTTTACCTGTCTTTTAATCACATTTTATTTTAGCTCTTCAATTTATTTAAAATTATTTAGCATTACCTTGTTAGCGCCTTTGAGCAGGTTTTTAACCCGGATACACGGCGCATTATAAATGTATAATAATAAAAATAATAATAATAATAATATATGTATTCATGCATACATACATACATACATACATGCATGCATACATACATACATACATACATACATACATACATACATACATACATACATACATACATACATACATACATACATACATATTTACATACATACATATGTACATACATATATACGTACGTACGTACGTACGTACGTACGTACATACATGCAAGTTAGTGTTGAAATTTCGTCTGACCCGTCCACTGGATCGCAAAATAAGTCATCAATCAATAAATGTATTGCCCCAATATGGCAACTAAATCACTAAGTTTGTTTTAACGCACAGCGGATTTTCCAAACAACTATCGTGATTATGTACAGCATTGCTGAATGATGTGGCCAATACACCTCCACTGGCTTGTGGCGAACTGATTAACCTGTAGACAGTCTGACCCAACTAGGCCGCACATTCGCCATTCACTGATTTGTTAGGCAAGTCAGTCAGTGATTTGCGATGACCAGTGCCTGTGTCACAGTGCGTAATGTCAACTTTCATTGAGATCGTGCCGTTACAATGCCGTTACTATCCTCATAAACAGGTACACTGGGTGGGCGTGCGCTTGACATTTGGGTAATTCTAAAAAAACGTAGATCAATGTCTCAAAATGTTCCATGTCACATTAATTCATAAAATTAATTCCAATTTGATTCAGCTTAGTATCAACGGAGTCATCCCCAAAATGCATTTGTGGATTATGAACGCTTTACAATACCATTTCGCATGCCTGCGTCTTGTGTCATTGAATTTAATATCCCTACTTAATCTGACTGCCTGGTCTTAATGATATAAAAAACTGGTGTGGAGCCTGAGCTAGTTTCTGTACATATCAGTCATAACTGAAAACATGTATGAGTGAGAAAATGGCAATCCATTTATTTAATACAGTAATCATAGGCATGGGATGCCGAAGAGCCCCTACATAGGAGTGACAATCACAATTGGTTACAAGTGCCATAGTAGGGGCGTAATTACCAAGTTGATTAGCCATACACATACATGTACAAACAGAAAGGCTGGGGTACTCGATCCCCCCAGCAAAATAGTATACATAAAAAATTGAGCTAAACCCCTAACAATGGTAAACTAACAATGGTAACAAATCAAAAGCGATTAAAGGTAACGCAACACCTAATGAGTAAGGGTGCTGACCATTTCTAGAAAGTGACTAATATATGACAAATAAT
>OY759269.1:34291694-34329194 GCA_963662155.1 Lamellibrachia columna | reverse complement strand
ACACTATAGTGCAACATACTTCCCCTACATTCAATACACTCTAGTGCAACATCCTTCCCCTACATTCAACACACCCTAGTGCAACATACTTCCCCTACATTCAACACACCCTAGTGCAGCATCCTTCCCCTACATTCAACACACCCTAGTGCAGCATCCTTCCCCTACATTCAACACACTCTAGTGCAACATACTTCCCCTACATTCAACACACCCTTGTGCAGCATCCTTCCCCTACATTCAACACACTCTAGTGCAACATCCTTCCCCTACATTCAACACACTCTAGTGCAACATACTTCCCCTACATTCAACACACTCTAGTGCAACATCCTTCCCCTACATTCAACACACCCTAGTGCAACATACTTCCCCTACATTCAACACACCCTAGTGCAGCATCCTTCCCCTACATTCAACACACCCTAGTGCAGCATCCTTCCCCTACATTCAACACACCCTAGTGCAGCATTCTTCCCCTACGTTCAACACACTCTAGTGCAGTAACCTTTCCCTACGTTCAACACACTCTAGTGCAGCATTCTTCCCCTACGTTCAACACACTCTAGTGCAGTAACCTTCCCCTACGTTCAACACACCCTTGCGCAGCATCCTTCCCCTACGTACAACACACTCTAGTGGAGCATCCTTCCCTTACGTTCAACACACTCTAGTGCAGCCTTCTTCCCCTACGTTCAACACACTCTAGTGCAGCATCCTTTCCCTAAGTTCAACACACTCTAATGCAGCAATCAAGTCTGAAAGAAACAAGTTTGCACCATCAAGTTTGCTTCACACCAAATTACACAAATCACACCAGTTTGCATTGGACAGATCACGGTACACCATCAACACGATATGATGGCTTTTAGGACTGTATGAAATAGCAAAAATGCCCATCCTCTGGGCATAATAACTCGGCAGGTCGTATGTGTTTACCAAATGTCAGGAGACACAACATTATAACAGAAATACCCATCTATGCCTCGGTACTTTGTGTCGCCAGTCAATCTCTCGAAATTGCGACGTAATACTGACCTTTATAGTAACGTCAAACGACGACTTGCCCTTAAATCAAATAACTTGGGACAAGAAAAGACATACAACCTTGACAATGATTAAACGTAATTGTTGGCGCATCGTTCCGGACAGTTGTACGCAATAACAACAAAGGGTAATTCGAGTGTAGAAAGGGTAAATTTCGAAAAAATAAAAACTGAGACGACCCGACCGTGGGTCGTAGATGAAGCTCTGAAAGTTTGATGCTCGAGATAGAGATTTGGAGTAGCATAACATAAAAACATACCAAGCATGGGTTAATTTCAATTGTTAATTGTTACTTTGTTAATTGAATCAACTGAATAAAGTTAACTTAATTTAATTAATTAACTTTTCCAGAAACGCTGATTTAAATTAATTTAATTAGTTTACTATACCAAACGGGATTAATTTAATTTAATTGACAAATTCCCAGTTAGCTCTCAATTAAGTGCTAATTTAACAGTTGATATTATTGAGTAGTTCACAACCATGTTATCCAGGTGTTTCCAGAAGGCCTGCAGTCACTATTCCAGGCACTAGCCTGAGTGATATAAGGTTCAAATGTGTGTGTGTGTGTGTGAATGGGACGGGGGACATCACAGTGGACAAATGTGTGTGTGTGAATGGGACGGGGGACATCACAGTGGACAAATGTGTGTGTGTGTGCGTGAATGGGACGGGGGACATCACAGTGGACAAATGTGTGTGTGTGCGTGAATGGGACGGGGGACATCACAGTGGACAAATGTGTGTGTGTGTGTGTGTGTGTGTGTGTGTGTGTGTGTGAATGGGACGGGGGACATCACAGTGGACAAATGTGTGTGTGTGTGTGTGTGTGTGTGTGTGTGTGTGTGTGTGTGTGTGTGTGTGTGTGTGTGTGTGTGGGTGTGTGTGTGTGTGTGTGTGTGTGTGTGTGTGTGTGTGTGTGTGTGAATGGGACGGGGGACATCACAGTTGACAAATGTATGTGTGTGAATGGGAGGGGGGACATCACAATGGACAAATGTGTGTGTGTGTGAATGGGAAGGGGGACATCACAGTGGACAAATGTGTGTGTGTGAATGGGAGGGGGGACATCACAGTGGACAAATGTGTGTGTGTGAATGGGAGGGGGGACATCACAGTGGACAAATGTGTGTGTGTGTGTGTGTGTGTGTGTGTGTGTGTGTGTGTGTGTGTGTGTGTGTGTGTGTGTGTGTGTGTGTGTGTGTGTGTGTGTGTGTTTGTGTGTGAATGGGAGGGGGGACATCACAGTGGACAAATGTGTGTGTGTGAATGGGAGGGGGGACATCACAGTGGACAAATGTGTGTGTGTGAATGGGAGGGGGGACATCACAGTGGACAAATGTGTGTGTGTGAATGGGAGGGGGGACATCACAGTGGACAAATGTGTGTGTGTGAATGGGAGGGGGGACATCACAGTGGACAAATGTGTGTGTGTGTGAATGGGAGGGGGTGACATCACAGTGGACAAATGTGTGTGTGTGTGTGTGTGTGAATGGGAGGGGGGGACATCACAGTGGACAAATTTACTAATTCTGACACCTGTAAATTGGAGGAAAAGCCTAAACAATAGAATGTCCTCTTGTAAGGTGATAAATTGATGATTAATCGTGGCTTACGCAAATCAGTTTAAAGTAAACATTTGGGGCTGGCAGCTTGCAGCCAAGTGGACCTTTGGGACCATTAAATCTATGCATCTATATTGATTTCGTGTGCACATATAACCATTCACGGGGAAATGTAGATAAAGGTAACGCAGCTTCAGTCTGTGATATGTTTACAGTGCCAGCTTAAATCTAAAACGTGTCAGTTCTAGTGATGCATACAAAATAGTATGTGCGTGCGTGCGTGCGTGCATGCGTGTGTGTGTGTGTGTGTGTGTGTGTGTGTGTGTGTGTGTGTGTGTTTGTGCGTGCGTGCGTGCGTGCGTGCGTGCGTGCGTGTGTGTGTATCAATGCTAGTGTGTAAAGTGGAAATCTTGCATAAATAACAATTGGTGCATGTAGTTGTTTCATCCAAAAACGAACATAATATTGCATTTAATCGTGACCAGCTGTTTGTTGCTTTATTGCCACAATATATAACACACCTATATGTCAGCGTGACCTACAGCCGGTTATGTGAATCTCACATTGCTTAAAACCACCCATGTATGTGTACGTATCGTTGTGATGACATTATTCAGCCACAAACGTGCATATGAAAAACGGGTAATTTCGACAGACATAACTAGCATCAGCTCTGACCAGAGTAGCGGCGTCACCAAATAACTCAACTTTCAGTCGCATGAATATTTTTCACTATTAGCCGGATGACCACACTTATTTAATATGATAACAATTCTTACGAAGCTTTACCTATTTCTTTTACCGTACAATGCTATAATTTCACTCAGATGTAAATGAGTACCAGGCTACAGTGTTGCGTATGTGAACGAATAGTGGCAATAAGTGCAGCGTGGTTGAATGCCAGAGAAGTCGAGATAGCGTTGGAATGACCAGGTCTGCCAGATGTGAAGTGTAAAGTGCTTTGAGCCGTCCCAAGGACTGGATGCCATGCTACACGTGTGGGCCACCCGCAGTTAAGTGTTGCAATGAATGATTATAGTCACGGCGGTGGTTTTGATATCGGAACCTGTCGATGCGGCGGACATACCAGGTCGAACGTCACATCAGCTAGAGCCAACATAGCGCCCGTATCAAAAATGTGACGCCGCATCAGATCATGTACATTGAGTGCTACACCAGAGTCATAGTCATTGGAACGCTCTGTTATCTAGCTCATCCTAGCAGTGAGGATTGCGTCAAACAAACTGCAATCAGCTGTTCACTCAGAAGGGTGAAACATTGGATCACCTTCCCCAACAAAGGCATAATTCAACCAGTACACAAAGAGTGCTACATACCAAGCAGACCATAGACCGTGTCGTGTGGTCAGCACTCTATATTTCATGATTGTATAAGGACTGCGATAACAGTTACACATAGCTCCAGTACAATACAATGTCAAAACACATCGATCATTCTAAAATCTCCGAGAGCCCGAGGACATCAACTCGCCAAAATCATAGGGTTAGGTAATCTCAAATCGGTTAAACCATATCGAGCCAAGACAGGAGTGGGACACCTGATGGCAACATAGATTATATAATCGTGACCAGTCAGGGCGTTTGATCTCGTACCTACACAAAACATTCACGCGCGACATGTTAAGTCTCTAATTACGCTGATAGTTTTGGCATCGAAGCGCAATGACACGAATAAGAATCACGAGACGTGATAGCAATCTAACAGTGCCACCTGGCGAAACCACACAATATACCCACTAACGTTCTACATGCACGATAGCAAAATAATGACATGTTATTTGGTGGGCACAAGTACACGCTTTGTGAACGTGCACGATGCGTGAGTGCGTGCGTGCGTGTGCGAGATAAGATCAAAGTAACTATTTGGTACAGCTTAAATTCGGATATATGCCATGTCAACACAAATACATGCACACATGCCCTCTCGTACGTACATGTTTGTGTGAGAGTAATGATACAAATACAACATGACATTTGTATAGCATGACTATTTAAAAATAGTATCGATAACACGTATATTTAGATCATAATAGTATAAACATAAAATGCAGTGATAACTGTTATTGTGTAGCAATACCTTTAATATACTGAAAAGGCAAATTTAAATAACATAATTATTAATTAGTATTACCTATTACTGGCTGCGGCTGCGAAGAAATGCGAGCTTTACATTTGGAAATCATATCATATAACCGATTTCCATTAAAATATGATAACATCCAAAAAAGACTAGTTGGGGCTCCGGGGGTGAGATTTGGTCGCGTAAGACTGCCATTTGCTTTGCATGCCCAAAGTGAAGCACCAAGTGTCCCAAGTTGGGACAGCGCGTGTACCTTTAGTTATTTTTCATGTACCATTATCACCTAAGATATGTGCAAATTAAACGAATCGTTTCCATTTGCCTGATATCCAGCTACACATCGCAATAAATATGTCCTTGATTTCTGATATATATTTGTTTATCGTTGAGTCTTCGAACAAGTGTCCCATCTTTGGCAACCAACACTACGTTTAGAACACTCTAGTGTAGCAACCAAGTCGGAAGGAAACAAGTTTGTTTCAAATGTTCACACCAAATTACACAAATCAACCCAGTTTACATTGAACAGATCAAAGAAATCAACAATAACACGGATGTTTATTCAGGATTATATAAAGCAGCAAAAATGCCCATCCTCCGGACGGTATAACTTGGCAGTGTTTACCAAATTTCAGAATAAACAAAATTTGCACAGAAATGTCCATCTATGCCTTGGTACTTGGTGCTGCCTGTCAACCTTTCGAAATTGCAACGTTTTGCCCTTATATTAACTTGTGACAAGAAAAGACGCATGACGTCGTCAATAAATCAATTTGGCCACTGTAGTGTTATCTACAAACGTTGAAAACACTTCTGTAGTGTTTTTGAGTGGTGGTGTTTTGGATTGGAGTGGTGGTGTTTTTGAGTGGTGGTGTTTTTGAGTGGTGCTGTCTTGGAGTGGTGGTGTCTTGGAGTGGTGGTATTTTGGAGTGGTGGTGTTTTGGAGTGGTGGTGTCTTGGAGTGGTGGTGTCTTGGAGTGGTGGTGTTTTGGATTGGTGGTGTTTTGGAGTGGTAGTGTTTTGGAGTGGTGGTGTTTGGGAGTGGTGGTGTTTTGGAGTGGTAGTGTTTTGGAGTGGTGGTGTTTTGGAGTGGTGGTGTTTTGGAGTGGCAGTGTTTTGGAGTGGCAGTGTCTTGGAGTGGAAGTGTTTTGAACTTTTGAGCGACAGTTTGTTCAACGACACACCGATAACGCCTGTGCCCCTTGAATGAAGCCTTCTTATCTTTGTCCCACCTCATTTGATTGACTGTGCAAATGATACACCGTTTAGTGTGACAACGTTCCAAGATAGCCTGCTGACAAGTGTCATTGGCACACTGCAACATAGAACCGTAGTGGACTAATGGATTCGTGATATGATTGCACCCGACTGGTAGAAAACAACATAATACAACAGAGAGGTAGATTATTGTTCACGATTGTTGTTAACATGTATAAGTAAAGAGCTAAAATGTGGTGGAAAAAAGCAACATATAGACGGTTGTAATGTTTGGTTTTTCCGCACCAAAACAAAAATAAATTGACAGATTCGCGCAATTGGAAAAAACCTCAATGTGTTGGTGGACATTGCGTGCGATCAGAGTACACTTCCCCAACAAAATGGTAAGTTAGTTGCACGAAAGTCGATTGTTTACTCAATATCGCAATAATTACCCCAGGATTCCAGGGAAACATGATAATGGTTGTGAATACAGAAACACACCCGAAATAGTCCCAACATGGATGCGTCCAGTGCGCGATCTGGATGGATCACAAACACACGTTAACTAGAATTCGCTGTGTCAAATGTTGGAGCTCTTGACTGTTCGTTGCCACAAATCATTGCATGACTGATAATGCTATAGCTGCTGCTGATGGCGCCAACTACTAACAAATAATAGCATATGTTAATTAGAGCGCATACAAAATGAATTACACAAATACATACATACGTATGTACGTACATACACGCGAACATGCGCACACGCGCACGCAAATTAACAACATAGGTAAACATTATCAACAATGAAACCGTACAGTTTTGATCGCTAGGCGGCGCCACAAATATTGAAGCACCGCAGCTTTAAAACGTTTCCGGCGACAATATATTATAGAGGGGGGTGTGGCACTGGGAGGTGGGAGGTTGATCTTAAAAAAGTCGTGGGACGTGAGAGGTTGACCTTAAAAATAGTTGGGAGCCGGGAGGTGGGATTGGTGGGAGGTGGACTCCTAAAATTGGTGGGAGGTTGGCCCCAAAAGCAGGTGGGAGATGAGAGGATGCCACACCATCTCATGATTGCATACATACACCATACATCCATAGTGTTACCATTGTCGTCGACTAGCTGAATTTATAAAGGTAAAACCACACGCGGAACATTTAATAGCAGGTTTCTGAGACAGGGTATTGGGTCGAAAACTCGACATCTCGGTTTTGGCGGTGCTTCTGCATAGGCTGAGGTGTAGGATGCTTAAGTGGGACACATATAGTGGACGGATATTATGTTGCCGATTATTACAACTAAAGAAAGAGCATCGTTGTATCCATGTTCGAGAACAAGTATATCTCATGGGTAGGGCGTCAGGTGGAAAGTTGATATATCCACTAATCTGCCAACAAACCGGCAACAGTTTCTGCGGATTGATGCAATCAAGATAGAGTTGTTTGCATTCATGACAAAGCACATCACACATAAGGTAGCCATCAACAACGCTCCCATAAAAATGTCTGACGAAGCGTAGTTATTCAGTTTCACTGTCTCAGCGGGCTCCAAACAACGTAGCAGAACTCTTCAGTCTCAGTGACCGCCCCTGAAACAATTGTCTCACGAAGCGGAATACTTAAGTCTCAATGGCCCAAACAAATTGTTTGACGAATCGGAACTTTTCGGCCTCTGCACCCCCTCCCCCCAATTGTCTGACAAAGCTGAAATCTTCGGTGTCAGCGAACCCCAAAAATATATATCATAAAGTGAAACTCTTCCTTTTCAAAGGCCCCCCAGACAAAAAACAAAAAATCTGGTCCCCAAAACACGTCTGATGAAGTGGAACTCTTAGTGGCCCAAACGAATTGTCTGATGTAGCGAAACCATTCGGTTTCAGCGACTATCAACAATAATATTGTGTTTGAAGAATGGAACTCTTCAGTTTCAGCGGCTCCAGAAATGTGTCTGACGAAGCCGTACTCTCTCAGTCTCAGCGCGGCCAAAACAATTGTACCGGAACAATTGTTCCGGTGAATTGTTTTTGGAACTGCTCAGATTCAGGTGCCCCTGAAAATGTGTCTGAAGAAGCCGAACTCTTCAATAACAGCAGCCCAAAAAATGTTTTACCCGACGAAGAGGAACTTTCAGTTACACCGATCGCCAACATTTATCAGATCAAGCGGAATTGTTCTGTCTCAATCCCCCCAGAAAAATGTTTTTCTGAGGAAGTGGCCATAAAAAATAGCATTTCTGATCAAGCGGAAGTCTTTACTCTCATCGGATCCCTAAAACGCTTTTGTCTCCAGCCTACGGATGTGCGTACGATAACTACTTAATGGTAATGAACCTGATGAAGACAGCTACAAGTTTTTTTAATGAAAAAAGTGATAAAAATATTAATGTATTACAAGCACCAATCTGAAGAATCGCTTTACAATTACTGTTGTAGACAGTCGTAGCATATATTGCACAAAAACAATACAGCGTTTGTAATTAAAAGAATATAGGGTGATGCAATAATTGCGATACATTTTCAGGCAATTTCTGTCCCGGCTATAAGGTGCTTAGTATGGTTTCACATATTCCTGAGACGCATTATATATTTACTGGGATGCTAAAAAGTATTACATACACATTTGTGGAGTTTCCATATGTACATTATACGGATTAATGTCACTATCATTGTGATGATATTATGAAAGTTACGGGGTCACAACAAAATTGCCGTACCTCAGACAAATCCCACAAAATCAAACATTTTGAATTCAAAGTTGATTTTAGTCAGGTTCATTGAGGAAAGGACTGAAATTCAGTCTAGATAAGTGATATTTTTTTTAGTAAAACGATCCATGTCAGAATTAATTCGTTCGTGACATTCCAAGATACAACGAACGTAATGCTCAGTCGCGTTTCAGTAACGTACAGCAAAATAATGTTGAAAACATAAAGTGGTGAGCACTAGTGTAAGTCAAAAGACATATTTTATATATCATACTTCAAATGATTGCTCATACACTGAAGCTAGATTATATCTTTGGCAAGCACGCGTACACACCAACACCGTCGTGTTGGTTTACGGACGAATCGCCGATAACCTTTATTGTAATTACGCTGCAACAAACTAATTCCTAAGGATATCATTTCATCTCCCCTTGCAAAGAAAAAACATGAGGAGTATGTATTAACAAAACTAAGCATGTTGTTGAAATGTTGCTACGCCTAAATTATTAATACAAAATTAAATGTCTGATAACGGATCAAACGTCTCTTGTCTACTGACACATATGTTAGCTACAAACCTAGCGATGTAAGAGTTAGTTATCACAGTATCTGGATGGCTTCCGAATTTCACTGCCATATCTTGTCATTATAGTGTTCGACTTTCTAGGTGACACATGCACAGTCGTTCACTAGTCGTGGTTGTTTCATTCATAGGTGACATTGCAAAGTTATCACACTCATGTTCACTGTTGCCGTCTTCGTGGAACGTCACATGTCTATGGAGTGGTTCTAGTTCCATCGGTATGCTTTTGGCTGGAGTCGCATTAAATGTTATTTCAGGTGTGACCTGGTTCTGCGTAGTTTTTTTGTCCATTTGCAGTTTGCACGATGTATGAACCTGGCTCTGCGCAAGTGGCTACAACTTCTCCCTGACGCCACGTATGTGTATCCTTAATGAGGATTCTCACTCGCTGACCCGCATGTTGTGTGGCGAGGTCTGGTCCAGCATTTCGATCATGGTACTGTATGATTCTGCCCCTCCGAGCTTGTAGACGATCGTTGATATGCTTCTGGTGCACCAACGTTGGGTGATATTTCGAACCGGACGATTGAACATGATTTCACTCGAACTTGGTAGATTGGTGTTAATTGGTGCACATCTTATGTGTTGCATCCCTATCTGTATATCACTTCCAGTATTGGAGCATTTCTGTATGATGCCTTTGAACGTTCGCACCTGTCTATCGACTAATCCATTCGATTTGGCATATCTCTGTGAAGTAGTGGTGTGTTTGATGCTCCACTTGCTGCACACGTCTTTCCTACATATTGTGGCCTGTTGTCAGTGACTATTTCCATGGATGGTCCAAACAGACTAAAACACTCTGCTGTCAGGCGGGAAATCGTGGCACTGCTTGTTAGTTGCACTTTCTTCATACATGGAAATTTGGAGTGGTAGTCAGTGATGAGCAGGTAATGGTTACTCTTGATCTAAAACATGTTGCTTTCCACTTTTGTCCAAGGTGTGGACGGCACATCATGAGCTAGCATATGTTGTTTCTTCTGCTCTGTTTGACTTTCTTGACCTGTTTCACAAGATTTAATTAGGGTTTCAATGTCTTTGTGAATGTTCGGCCAATACACGGAATCACGCATCAGCTGCCTTGTTTTCTCGATACCAATGTGTGCATTATGTAGTTGTAGTAGAATATCCTTCTATGTGCCTCTGGTATAATGCCTTGCTTACCTTTGAGCATAATTCCATCCGATATACCAGTCTCGTCACGATACGACCAAAATGGATGAACGTCTTGATTGCAATTATTTGGTGGCAAGTCATCTTTGGTAAACTACTCGTTGTAGAGAACGCGTGTGGTCTGTGGCAGACAACTCTCGAAACTGGATATGCTTCGAAATGTTGAAGTTGATCATATGCTCATCGATATCATCAGTCAAGATGTTATCCACAATTACGTCTAGTGGAATTTCAGCATACTTCTTTGGGTGAAGAAGTCTTGATAGACCACTGACGATGATAATTTGGCTGCCAGGTCGGTGTACGAGGAGGTGCGCTCTTCAAAGGCTTGTTGAGAATCGTCAGCAGTGGTTTATGGTCTGCTACGACAAAGAACGGCTTTCAGAAGAGATATGTATGGAATGTGTGGATACCATACACAATGGCTAGAGCCTCACGTTCTATGTTCGAGTAAGCCTACTGAGTTGGTCTTAATGTTTTGGATGCGAAAGCCACAGGTTTGTTCTCCTGCAGGAGACAGGCATCCAAACCTTTCTGCGAAGCATCAACTTCTAGGACTATCTCCTTTTTGGGTGGCAGCAAAAGAGACAGCAGTTGCTGCCGATGCATCTGTTGATATCTTCAAATGTTTGTTAGTGGTCCTCCTGCCAAATAAATGGGACGTCTTTCTCGAGAAGCTCTCTCAAGTGTGTCTTTTTTTTTGGCAAAGCGAGGTATGTATGGTGCAGGTAGTTCATCAAACCTATGAAACGTTGCAAGTCCTCTTTGTCCTGAGGAGTAGGCATCATGTGAATGTCCTCGATTTTGTTAGGGTCAAGTATGGCATCCTTTTGACTATAAACTGAGTCGAACAAAAAACTGTCTTGTCAGCCTTGATCACACACTTCTTTGAGTTGACTACTTCCTCTCTGGCAACTTGCAAAAGTCGTCTTAGATTCTCGTCAGCGTTCCGACCATAGACCGCTACATCAACAACGATCCCTACATATCCAGGTGTTCTGTCTAGTATACGATCTATAGCACTTTGAAACAGATCCCGAGAGACGTAAAGCCCAAAGAGAAGTCTTGTGTAACAATACCTTGCGAAAGGTGTTCGAAAGGTTGTGATTTCTTGGCTATCATCGTCTAGATTTATAAACCAGTAACCAGCTTTGGCGTCCATCTTCTAGAAAACACGTGCATCTGCAAACTCTGGATTGAGTTCATCCAGTGTTGGTATCTTGTGTGGACTGCACTTAGACAATCATTGAGACGCTTAGGGCCCCAACACACCTTCAGGCTCCCGTTTGCGATTGATGAACACCAGATTGTGATGTTCTATTTACTTGACGACTTCGTTTTCCTCCACACAGTCGAGCTCCTGATTCAACTTTGCTTTGATGTGGATACTACATTTGTGGGTTGCATCTATTGAAGGTGTCGCATCTGGCTTGACAGACAGGCTGACCTTGCCTCGAAAACTTATAATGCAATCAAATCTGTCAGGAAACATCTTCTTGAGGTCTCCAATGGAGGTTCGTGTATACTTCCTCTAGCATAGAGTCCACATTCTTTGTGGACACCGCGATTTCGTTAAATGACTCATAATCATCGCCTTCGTTTTCAGTGTAATAACCTTACATTACAGTAATGATGTCTGCCTATCCTGTCTGCCTCGACTTCTGTGTCTGCTTCGACTTCTTGGTCTCCTTTGACTTCTTGGCATGTCCGCTCTCTTCTGACTTCTGTCTTTCTGCCGTCTTTCGTCTGCTTTCTTTTTTCTGCTGCACTTGGTACCAGTGTCCAATGATGTCGCAATAGTTAAATCTGACCTTGTAAGCTGGACAATGTATCGGTGGATGTGAATGTGCACAGTTCGAGCATCGATATCTATGTTTTATTTGAATAACTGTAGGTGTGTTTCCCAAACACTGCAGCGTATGTTTTCCCGGAGCTATTGCCTCATATTTTCGAGCTTGTTTAAGAACTTCATCAATCGTGCACCAGTAGTATGTAGGTGGTTTTCAATAAGCAATTGTGGCGGCAATTTTGGTCGATTTTTGGTGGTAGCTAAAAATAGATGGTAGCTAAAAATAGACATTGGTTAATTTAAATTTTCTAAAAATAGACATATTTTAATTTTTATTTTAAATTTTAATTTCAATGTTCTTTTAATTTTAATTTTAATTTTTAATTTTAATTTTTATTTTTATTTTTATTTTTTATTTCAATTTCGGGAAAAACCCACATATCGCTGACGTAGCGGTTAGTGGGAAAAACCCACCTATCGCTAACGTGACGGTTATTTAGGGAAAACCCACATATCGCTGACGTGGCGGTTATTGAGTACGGTATCAATGAATGAGAGAGCTAATCAATCAGGGTTCAGTACGTTATCGGTGAATGGTATAAAGAGCTGCGATTCGTCGGTTATAGTTTCATAAAAGTTATGCGTAAGAGTTTCATAAAAATCGTGGATGATTAATGAGGTGAGGAGTCTGAATGGCTCGTGTGTCCATCTGCTTGCCGCCGAAACGCGGGCATCTTAAAAACGGAACAAACGCAGTCGGTCGTGTGCACACACACAATCATCTTTTAATTGCACCACAATACAGATACTAGCAGCTGGTAAGTATTACCAATACATCGAAGCAATAAACAAGCTATGCTGTATTACAGTTTACCCTATCTCAGGGTCTTAACCCAATCAAACACGCGACAATCGTTTGCTACTAAATCACTACCAAATGTATTGACGAAAGCCTTCATCGGTATGCCGTTACAACGAAGCACCAAATAAGCAATGCAGTATTGTCCGCACACGTTAGATAGAGGACTCTGAAGTCTCTTGGCATTGTGACTCCACTCGGAACAATGTTCGTTCAGGAACACGCGAAATGTGCCATGTAGCGGCGGTAGTCCGTACGAGCAGAAGTATTCACCGCGTCTGTCGGCATCCACGTAGAGAGCGATCCAATGTTGACCGGGTTTATCGCCGTCGTGAGTATTGCATACGAAAGCGAACGGGAAAGCATCGATCATCGTAGGCAGTCCGTCTTTGGGTACGACGTCGCGAACGATCGAACGAGTTCGTGCGTCTCTCGCCAGGAGACGCGCAATCTGGCTTGTCTCCATCAGAAATCGTAGATGACGTTCCTGCTCTTGTCGATTTCCAGCACCGATTCGAATTCTGCGTACACGACGACGTTGATGGTCTGTTGGAGCGCTGCAGCGAAATGCATCTCGATGCGCAGGTTGCCCTTTTGTACCAGATGGAAGCACGATCCATCACACGCGTCCGGGGTCAGATCGAAACCAAAGAAGGTGTACCCATCACGGAAGTCGTCACGAGTCAGACCGTTCCCTTCGTCCTGTGATACCTTGCCAGTCGAGGTGAACAGGTTGAGGTAACTTCTGATGAATCGATTCTCGTCGAAATTCGGCTGGAGAGGTTTGGAGGGTACCTGTCGACCATCCACGTAAACGGCGAGGAAGTTGACGTTGTTGTGCTTGGCGTGAAACGGGTTCTTCGCGTACGAACCGTTGTACGCGTCGTTGTCGATGCAGCATAGTACTAGACGTTTCGGTAGGGTACCGAGGAACAGGTTTTCGTGCGTGTGCGACATGGCCCCTGTGGGAATGGAATATACTTTGCAGTCGACGGAACGCAGCGGGTACTTGGCCGTGCCCTTGTCCAGTGCCTTGATGTGCGCCATCTGAACGGTCGGATTCAGTGTGGCTTTCCTCGCGAACATGGTGGCGTTGACGATGTGTACTTTATAATCGAGGTTGCCACCACCGGCCATGAGCGCGAACGTGTCCTTGCTTCGCACCAGTCGTATCTTGACGTCGACGCCGTTGAGCAGGTAACGATCTTGTAGGAACAGGTCCACGTGTAGTCGTCCCATCATGTCAACGACACGACTCTGCGTGACGTGCGCTCGCCGAGACACCATCCCTCGGTTCATTACGTCCTCGTCGACAATGTTGACGGCATCCATGCGACCGGCGGTGTCTTTGTACCACAGTTGACTCGTCAGTTGAGTCTCTTTGGCCTCGCTGCCGTAACTCAAAAGCGTTTCGATATAGGCGCGATACGGGTACGTGTTTGTCGAAGGAGTCACGAGCGTACCGTTTAGGTAGACGTCGACTTGACTGAATAACGAATGCAACCAATTATTCACCGGAGCCACAGCGTTGTCGGGGTCGAGAGGTGTCCCGTTGCCTTTGGTTACCTTCGCTTGCACGTGCAGGTAGCTGCTGGCGAGATCCAGGTAAGTGTCTCCCGATCCGGGTAGCAAGAATTCTATGGGACCACCCGACTCGAGGGAGGCCATCGGTTGGTGTTCCACCCATTGTGCGTCTTCGATGCTGGTCTGGGTCGGCGGCACGCCGAAGAGATCGAGTTCGCTCTTGACCCCCTCGCAAGATTGTCTATGCACGAAAGCCTTCGTCGAACACGTCACGTTCACGAATCGTCTGCGCTTTACGACGTCTTTTCACTGCACTGACCCGTCGCGGTGCCGTCGCGCGTTTTATACGTTTTTGCGGTCGCACGCCAGGAGTCGTCAACAGACCACGTATCAAATCTTTACCGGCATCGGTGGCGCGTCGTTTGGCCGCCGTTTTTATGTTCTGACCGGACATGACGTCGTCGGCTATGCGCAAGCCGGTCTTCAACGCCCCCTTTCCCAAAGCCACGGCTCCTCGCTTGATGAGTGGCATGGCGCTCCGAATCAGACCTCCGAACAGACTACCCAACCCGTGTCCTCGTTGCACTCTGGCACCGACAAAGTAGGGTAAAGCCCCTCCCGCTTGTCGGGTGTAATAATCGTTGTAATTCATTCTTCAGAACAGACCAGTCTTACGACGTCGAAAATGAAGCGTCACCGTCACCTTGCCGCGTTCGAATGGCACGGCATGCCCGGTATCGTCTCTTATATCGATTTCGATTGTTCCAAACTCCTTGCGCAACATGGGCAAGTACTGAACGTGCTCGAAATGTCTCGAGATCGTATGTCCGTGTTCGCCTTGTATCGGAACAATCCTCAACAGCGGTACGAGACTGTCGCCGACGACGCGTGATTCCACGACGTTCGTGTACACGTAGAGTGACTCGAACCCTTGCTTCATGTCCACCACGGAATCCCCTTCTTTCACGAAGGTGTACACCTCTCCATCACCATCTAGCGGCACGTGACTTTCAGGACTACGGATGGTCCTTGCGTCGAGACCTAGTATGACTCCCATAGAACCCTGGGTTGTGAATTCGGTACTCGGTGACATGCGTACGGATACTTTTTGAGTGATGTCGCTGTAGCTTAATTTCACTCTTTGACGTACCGCGATACCCGCTAGCGAGCGGTTGATGGCTCGTATGAGTTTACGAGTTCCGTCGTAATATCCCGTTGCTATGCCTCCAACAGAATGACCATCGCTAGAGCTTTCCGAGAGGAAGAACCAGGAATCCTTCTCTCTGACATTGTACCAATCGTGCGGGTACTGGATCTCCACCAACCCGCATTCCCATTCGCCGGACAGACTGATGCGTTGCGGTAAGGACGTGACGTAATGGGTCAACGTGTTGTTGGGATGCAGGTGCATCGACGCGTTGCTAGGCAACGTCAGGTAGAAATCAGCCGTCATCGCGTTTCACGGATGGATTGGGTAGCAGGTAGCCCAACGAACTACTCAACAGGGCCGTCCAAAGATTAGAGTCGGTGTGACCAGTTGTCAGATTGTAGATGCTGACCGCGATGATCGTGTACAAGACGACGACCTGACACAAGAACACGATTTCCGTCTTGGGACAATCGGTGCCGAAGAGGTGCCAACGCGATGCAACAACCTCGTTGTCGTTGTCGTCCGTAACGTCTATCCCTTCGTTGTCTTCTTCGACGATGGACATCGTTGGAATGAGGAGTCGACCGTCGCGTAACTACTCTTTATACCGAACGAGCGCCTTGGCATCGATCCAGCTGTTGAACGAAGTGGGGTAGCCGTACCATTTGACTAACGCCTCCGTTCGTTTTCCCACCTTCCGTCGCTGCAGCACCGATTCCACGCGGTACAGTTTATCTTTCGAGACCAATACTTTCTGCAGTTCCGGTTCGTAGAAGGTTCCGTCCAGCACCTCACCGAGATCGTCAACCAAACGGTACACGGGTGGATCGGAGGCGTGAACTTCGCGTATCGTGAAGAGCTCCTCGCTCCAATTTGCCATGTACCCTTTCTCGAACCGCCGCTTCGCTTTGCTGATGCGCACGCGATCATCCACCTTGAACTTTGGTACACCCTTACCATCGTGACCGTACAAGCGCTGCCACACCTCCTCTTGATTCGCCGCGTTCACTTGCGAAGGGGCCATGCCTATGCTTCGATGATAGGTGTCGTTGTACGACTGCACAAAATCCTGTAGCGCGTCGATGTACCGCACCGTCTGATATTTCGTAAAATATCGCCACATACGCGTCTTCAACGTTCTGTTGAACCTTTCGACGATACTCGCCTTGGTCTCCTCGTTATGAGTGGAAAAATGATGGACACCGTGCTCCTTCAACAAACGCCTCACGGATCTGTTGAGGAACTCCAAACCTTTGTCTGTTTGCAAGGTTGTAGGCGCAATGTTGACCAACAATCCTTTCAATGCCGTCACCAGAGACGACGCCGACTTGTTTTTCAGAGGAACGCACCAGGCCCGTTTTGAAAAGACGTCGATCACCGTCAACAGAAACACGTATCCGTCGTTGTCTTTTTTCAGTTTTGACAAGTCGACGAGATCGGCCTGCCACTGGTGGTTGCGTCCACCCACGATGACACGTCGTCTCTTGAATCGAATTCTCACCGGTTTGTGTAAGGTGTACGCGTCTTGTTCCGACAACCATTGCTTGACGGCTTTCACTGGTGCGCGCGTGACACGTCTCAGTGCGTTGACCCCACCATAACTTCCGACGCGTTTCGGATCGAAGTAGACGCGTTTGAGTGATTCTTCGACTCGACGTCCCATGGTTTGCACCACACGACTAGAGAAGACGAACTGAGGTAATATCTTGCGACGAGTGCGATAATGTATAGTAGGATACAAAACAGTACTCCCACGACGATAGGTCGATATCCTACCATCGAAGTAGCGGCAAGACTTTTTTCGCGAGCGGGTAGTAGTCAGCGGTCATGTACAGCACCGAGACAAACACTCCTGTCAGTGGGTAGTAGTCGGCGGTCTTGTACAGTACTCCTAGGACTACCAAGCGATATGTGTCCACTACCGATACCATGGTTAACTGTTGAATCGTCGTAGCGCACAACTCTTTTAAAACGACTCCCAACCATCCAGTGACGGCAACCGACGATGACGTTTTTTTCGAGGACTTTTGGACTGTTCCACTTGCCAACGACTGTAGGGGGTCCAACGCGGTAACGGACGATTTCTGGGTGTCACCGCCACCGGTGTTGCCGTTGCCGCCTGTCGTATGTAGCGTCTCCGTTCGACGTTACCGATCAATTCCATGGGTAGGTTGATACGTTTGAGCTGCTGCGCGAAAGCTTGCCATCCTACAGGATCGCTCTTTCTTCTTTTTCGCAATACATCGTTCACGAGATCCACCATGTTACTTCCAGGCACCGGCGTACCGTCGTGTAACAATTCGCCTCGATCGGTCCACGAGAGCTGGGTTTTGAGACGATCTATCAACTTCTTGACCTTAACCTTCATGGTCTTTGGAACGCTGTCCACGATGTCGGCCTCTACGGCAGAGGGAGCTGCTGTTGCTGGTGCTACTGCCGGCTTTTCCGGTGTCGCTGTTTCTGTCGTTGCATCATCGTTCACTACAACCACTCGTGTCGGCTGTTTGTCGCGTCGATCGGACAAGTGGTTGTATCGCTGTAACACCTGATTGTACAGTTTCACTTTGTCCCCATCGTTTAGGTCTTTTTGATCGAGAATGGAGGTCATCTCAGCGTCGAGTCCTTGCATGACCTTACCAACCGTGTCTGTAGGCGGTGGTGGTGATCGAAGGGTCTCCAACAATCGCGGATCCACCAAGGCCATTTTTCGCGCGTGCTCCATCTACGCGAGCACCTGTCTGAGCAAGGGAAGAATCACCGAACCTGCCAACGGAGCTAGTAAAGCCGATAGGAAACCACCGGTCTGTTCTTGTAGGATGTGTCTCCTCCTCGCGATGGGCAACCGTCTCTTAGCCAACTCGCGCAGTTCTTTCCTGTATTTTTTCAACCGCCTTCTATGTGTCGGAGTCAACGGAACGTTCCCTTTCAAGATGTTGTAAGCACACTCGGCCAGAGCGCAAATGAGATCGGCGTCAGCGTTGGCGAGGATGGCTCTTCTCAATTTGTTGTTTTTGTATCTATTCAGCGCCTGTATACACAGGATGTGTCTTTTCACCAGTTCGGACATCGTGCGAATGAAGACTCGAACCAGCGCTCAGCGTTTTTATACCTTCGGTAAGTAGACGTACTGGACGGGGTCGTCCGGAAAAATGGTCGTACGTAAGCGTAGATCTTCGGGCGTGTCCTGTTTCAGATCGATCAACAGGTAGCCATATGGTACCGCCGTTGCATCTTTGAAAGCTTCTTGCACGAATTTGACACGACCCGGATACATTTGTCGTGCCAAGTGCGTTATCTGCGACGTGTCACGGGGATTCTTGAACACCACCATGTATTGAGCGTTCAGGCTGATGGTGCGACTTTCCTTGTTTTTAGGAAACAGGTTCTGCACGAGATAGAGGACGGATGTGTTACTGTGATGACTCTTTTTGGTGAACAAGGTCGTGACCCGACCGTCCGTTTCAGCCATCAGATCATCTATGACGACGAGGTTCCTCGTCTTGGGATCGAACAATGACGCATTCGGTAAGCCTTCCTCGAACTGCAAGTTGGGCATGCTCATCGACGCGTAAGCCGATTGCCATTCTCCGTAACACCACGTCATTTTCTCGGGAGGAGGGTTCATCGTCATTGATGCGTGAAGTAGCAGACGCGTCACGAAGGTGCTCTTACCACACCCCGTCGGTCCGGCGATGACGCACGTGAATGGATGCTTCCATCGCGCGTCCATGGTCACTTATGAATGTCTTCCGTAGCGCGTCATCTTTTCTACACGTTCACCGGACCCGTGCTCACCCCGTCTTCGAGCACCACGCGTTTTGCATAGAAGTAGGTGAGGGCGGCTCGTTCCTGCACATACGTCAACACGGACGAGTGGTTCACTCGGAACCCGCGATTCTTTCCGCTACCGCTCCTTCTATTGGTGAGTACCTCGAGGAACGCGTCTTTGTCGATCTCGTTGTGACGTTTGCTCAGACCTTTCGTGCTATACTTGTCGGTGGGTCCGAAGCAATAGTATGTTTTGCTGCACAACCCCACGAACCCGTCGCCAGACCACTCCACCTTGAACAGACCGGGTGTCCTCTTGTCATATTCTTTGCGCGCAACACAGTATGATGCAGAGCCGATCCAAGGATGACCGGCGAGTCGACAGCGCACGTACTCGGATTCGTGGTCGACGCAACATTCGGATGGGAGCCATTGGGATCGGTGTCGGAAGTAATGCTCTCGAAGTTCCGGAGTTACGATATCGTCGACGGACTCACCGGCCAAGGCCAAATAGGCGCTATCCGTATCTGTCTCGCAGTACTGGAACAAAGGTCGTTCCAGGTACCTGTCGATAAAGTCGTAGTAGAACTGCAGCATGCGCATTTTGGCATACTGTAGAACGAAAAATCCCACGTGTATAGGCAAGGCATACGTCACTGTTCTCTTGCTCATCTCGATCTCATACGCGTTGTCGACGACGACATCGAGTTGACGGAATCGACGATCGTTGATCATGCGCGACGCTTCAACCTCCGTGCAGTATTTCACGTCGCGATGTCGGTCTACGTTGGTGATGGTCTTCCCGTACCCCGAATTCCCCAGGAGTTTCATGGTGTCCGCGATGATGGCCTTGTGGGGGTGGACGTCTCCCTCGCGTCGGGCCGTAGATACCGCGTCACCGAATCGACGGAAGCACGGGTTGGGTTCGTACTCGATGACCTGATAAACGCGCGTCACCTCGAGTCCGTGGTCCAGGTACCACCTCAGGAGCGGCGTGGCGAACAGCATCTTATCGCCGCGGAAACTACCAACGAGCATGCGCCTCGGACGCGTCATGATATCGTGATCTTCGGCGTATCGACGCATGAATGGTCCGAGATCGTCGCGGGTCATGTTGACGTTCTTGAACACGGGCTGCATCTCGGCGAAGTGCGCGCGCAATTCTTCCGGTACGCGAACGTCGCACTCAATCATACCGAACAGAGTACCGGTGCGCACATCGGTCAAGATCTGCTGTTGCGTCATCTTCCATTTCGTGTGTCGTCGACGAGGAAACGCTGCGTCTAGACATCTTTTCACGGCCGCATCTTTTCTGATGTTTTTCCACTGACATTCCCACAACTCGACAACCTTGACGAAGTGACGTAAGTATGCAGTGTTCTTTCGGGTCTCGGTGAGAAGTTGGGTCATTGGTTTCCCATTAACGGCGTTCGTTTCTAGAGCCAAGCACGGGCAGCCATGAAAGTAACATCCTTGGTACTGATACGCCGTCTTCATTGTGCTGCACCATCCGTCCACCGGAAGTTTACCTATCCTCTTCTCCCGACCGTTGACCTGATGCCGGATAGAGTGTCCCGTCCGTTCGGACTCCCACGTCAACCATTCCGCGGCCATCTGCCCGTGCAGCTGCGCCGATTCGGGTCGGAACTCGTTCTCTTCGCGTCGACGCTTGTACCATCCCGTCGGCATGTCTTGCATCAGAGACCACAGGTATAGAGCGTTGGCATCGTAACCGACGATCGATCCACACATTCGAGCGGTCTCCCCGTACTCGGTCTGACGTATCTTGGTGACCCCTTTCTCGTGGTATCTTTGAAAGACTATAGATGGACCACCCACAATACCGTCTTTCACGAGTTGATGAAGATCTTTATTCTTCTCGTTGAAGATCGTAAAGTATGTCTTCTCCGGTAGGTCGTTGAACAGGTAGAGCAAGGTCAGTCCGGGTACGCTGATCCCTTGCTTGAACATGTCGATGCCACGTTGCTCATAGAAGGCGAACTGCCTGTGAATGGCTTGCAAAAAAGGCACTACGTCTCTGTTGTTGTACCAAACGAGAAAGTCTCGTAAAGTCGTCATGTCATTATCGCGCCACGCCTTCTCGCAACTAGCGTAATCCTCGTCGGAAATACCTTCGTTCTTAAGTCGACTGTAGAAGGCTTCTTTCGGTGGAAGCATTGTGTCGTCGAGCTTCTCCAAACAGTCCATGTACTCGTACGGGAAATTACCTTTCGTGACCTCGCATCCGTACGCTTTCAGATACTTGTCGTAGCTGAAACCCGGGGCAATGTAATTGGTCATGTCCAGGAATTTCAGCTGATCCGTCGACAGGCACATGAACGTGTTGTTTCGTTTGATGACGAAAAAGGATGCGATACCTTCTTGTTTTGAGTCGGTACTTTCTTCCGATTTTTCCCTCGGACCAAAACCTTCTGCGCATTCTTCCGTTGTTTCGGTGATGAAGTGGGGAATCAGAAACTTTTTTATGGCGTTGAGATCGTACTTCCCCGAATTGAACCCGATCACGGGTAATTGATGAAGCCACCCGTATAGTTGTCCCATCAGCGTTTTGTACGGATTGGTGGGTGGTCGCGACTCCTTATCGTTGGCGTCATCTGCCCCAGGTGATCGTGCGGCTTGCTCCCGTTCGTCCCAGTCCGTCTGTGCTTCCGTGAGTTGTTCCAACACATCCTCATAAGAATCTTTTAGATCTTTGTACGCTGCATCGCTCATTGCTCGTAGGATGTTCATCATGTCGGCCACCAACTTGTCAGGATTTCCATCTGTGACGAGACATTGCACTTCTTCGTGTCCGGGCACGTTCGACGCCACGCTGACGCTCAACGGGACGTGACGTGCTACCCAGTGGACCTTGTCACTGTCCGACGGAAGTTGCGCGGTATCGAAATAACACTCGAAGTCAAAAGTGGCACGGTACGGATAATAGCGCAACGATTCGGAGACTCGAATGTTCTCATCGTCCAGACGTTCGAATATCGATGGGGTGGAGTGGTAGACACCTCCCGGATAAACTCGTCGTACGCCACCCGCACACGTACGTTCGTGTTTGTGCAGTGTATATGCATCTTTCCATAGACAGTCGCCACACTTTCGACACCGATACGAGTGACAGTACATGCGCTCGTCTTGGATATAGGAAAAGTGTGTCTCGTGCAAGTTGACGTTCAACGTGTTGTCATAGTGACACAACGATCGTCTGACGAGTTCGGCAGTCGTCTTTCCATCTTTGTCCGACTTGACAAGCTTGTACACGCACACGTTCAATTTGAACATGGTTTCTACGCGATAGAGGTCATCGAGTGTGACCCCTGTAAAGTCTTGCATGGGTACCCCTTCATCGCGATCGTACATCTCGTACAACGTCTTCACTGCCGGTTCCAACCGATATCTGTCACCTCCTCGATGCAGGGCCAGACAGCGGAAGAGACACAGGTTGTCGGTGTACCTTTTGGAATGGTTGGGTTCCCTTTCCAGACCGATGACAGCTTTGTTGTTCTTCACATAAGCGGGAAGGGTCAAGCCCACACAACCAATGGGATGATCGATGATACGATTGACGAAGAAGGTGGCATTTGTCACGAGTTCGCACACCCATGCCGAATCCGGTCTTTGAGCGATGGCCCACTGCAAGACGTCGGTTTCTCGAATTCGTTCCAGAAACTCGTCAAAGTCACTGCGGTTTGTGATGAGACTGGGTTCGTCCAGGTATCGTCCGCAACAGTTACAAGACGCGTGATAATACCTGTATCGTCCCGTGTCCTTGTTCCTCAGAATGAACCCGTAACTGAGATTAATTTTGAATGCAGTGGTCTGCTCCTGGAACATTCTATTCAAAGGCTCCTCTAGAGCGGTCGTGTCTAGAGTGGTCAATCTGTAATTGAACCTGGTCTGAACAGGTCCTCTCGCTATGCGTGTTCTAATGGTAGACCAGTGCTCCCGAACGACGTCTAACAAGTCCGCCGACAGAGCGTCTGGGAAGGGAAGTCGATCGGGTGGTTCGATGGGATCTTCGACGAATGGGGGGAGGGTAATAGTACTTTCCCATCTCGACCGCTTCGGTAAAGGTGGTTCGACGTCGTCACCACACGCGGTTCGAGCGTGTCTGTTCAGATCATAACGGTCACCATAAGAACGCCCGCATCTCTCGCATGTGTAGGTCTTCTTTTGTTTATTGCACGCGTGTCTGTTCAGGTGAGCGCGTGAACTGAAAGAACGCCCGCATCTTTCGCATGTGTATGTCTTCTTTTCTTTATTGCATGCAGTTCTCGCGTGTCGCAGCAGACTGTCTCGTCTCCCGAACGATCGACCGCATGTCTCGCAAGCGTGTGTCTTGGTGCGATCACTAGATGACGATGCCGTCGAGTTTGAGGGTTGATCAACAGATGACATTCCGTGACTCTCCACGTGACGTCGTAGAAGCGCATAATCTTCGAACGTCTCACCGCAGTGGCGGCAGACGTGTACTCGCATGGTGTCAGCGTCTACAACTGAAAATACACCATCCTAAATACACCTATATGTTGTGCGAGGTGGTGTGGTGGTGGTGTGTTTATGAGCAATATTTGGTAGGAAAAACGCGTTAATTCGCAAGGAATACAATGTAAGTGTCGACGGTAGCGTTTACACACTAGAGGTGCCACTGCAATAATGAAACTAACGAGGTCACTATATGTAATGAGATCACTATTGGAAATTAGACAGTATGTTGTTTTTAATATGTTAAGGTATCGTATTAATTAGGTATACTATAATAGGTTATCTTCCTGGTGACTAATAACTAACGAGGTATATGTAACGAAGTCACTATTGGAAATTAGACTGTATGTTGTTTTTAATGTTAAGGTATCGTATTTAGTTACGTATACTATAATCTTCCTGGTGAGTAATAATGTAACTAACAAGGTCACTATAATATTATGTCTCAATCGAAAGGACCAAACAGAATGAAAGATTATACATTGTGTTTAATTATTATACATTGTATTTGTTTAAATGTATAATGAACAAACACAATAAGGCGTACACACAATTTGTATTGCTTAATAAACAAGGTACAGAATAGCAACGTGTGCTATTATTATAGTTAAGTATACATTTACTGAACCTGAACACCTGCAGGTAAAGTTGTTGATTTTTAAAGTCATGCTACTAGGAATTTGGATACAGATTATAACATTTTTATAGCAGGAAACTGTTCATTTACACAATACTACCTTGGCGCTGATATTAATGAAATCTAATAATGATTATACTTGTGGGCTTGCCTCCTTTAAATACTTGAAGTCTGTCAAAAACTCTTAGTAAATTGAATAATTACTTATCAATGGAAAAATATATTGATGAGTTGACCGACTTCAGAAGTATTCATCTTTCAAGGCCCTCAAAGAATGGATGATGAGTATCTATTACTATTTTGAAATACCAAAACTTAATATTATAACTGCGTATTTAGAATGTATGTTTATTGAAGTGAAGACTTGATCTAAGAAATGTAAAAAATAAATTAATAAGTGGTGTTATTTATCAGTCACTAAACATAAATATTACTGATTTCACTAATCAAAATACTAACATTTTGCAAGTACTCAAAGTTGTAAACAGTGTTTAATGGTGACTCTAACATCATTTTGCTTAACTATGATAGCCTACATAGATACAATGTCACAATCACTCCAACCACTTTCACAGCAATAGACAATATATTTGGTGAATATTACCAAATGCACAGAATATTTTATTCAGACATTTCGGATCATTTCCCCAACACTTTCATGAAGGATGAGTTCTTAATTGAAGATATATTTACACACACAAAAAAAT
This sequence comes from Lamellibrachia columna, assembly GCA_963662155.1. NCBI lineage: Eukaryota > Metazoa > Annelida > Polychaeta > Sabellida > Siboglinidae > Lamellibrachia > Lamellibrachia columna. The sequence continues at coordinate 34,303,891 of OY759269.1, read as the reverse complement.
ATTGCTGATAAGTTGAATGAGTATTTTACGAATTTAAGCATTGCAAAAAGAAAACAATTGTATCAAAGGTTCCTGATGACTATCTGTATGGATTTTATACAATTCCATGTTTCTGACACCAACAACTATAGATGAAATACAGAAACTTATCGAGCGTGTTACCTTACTGTTTGACAATAGATATGTTCCAGATCAGCTAAAATTGTCAATATAGTTCCCATTTTCAGGAATGGTGATGTTACATTAATAAAAAGTTATTGACCTATTTTTTTTTTTTTTTTATGTTGTGCACAAAGATTTTTTCTAGACTAATATGTGTGGCGGCGAAGGAAAACCAGTCATTGTCCAAAACAATTTTAAGTATTTTTAATTTAACACATAGAAAGTAACACCCTTTCTCATTCCCAAACAGTTTAGTGTATTCAAATGCTCCCACTAGAATCAGTTACAAGAATTTAAAGAGGGCACCCGTCAAAAACTATTTAAGGAGAAAAAATTACTTGTAAAGTTGAGTCGAAAATCATCACAATTCATGTCAAAACAAAACACTGCCACAGTATAACAACTTATCCATTGTTATTAGTATAACCAATCCAGTGAAGCAAATGTAGATAGGCGTGTTAGCTTCGGTACACTACAACTATTATTAAATTCTGATGGTTACATTTACAATAAAAAAATTTGTTGTAAAGTAGACAGTCTAGAATCATGGACATGATAGGCCTACTTCATGTAAAAAAGAAAACTTCACCATAGTTTAATAAATTATCTATTGTTATTACTATATCCAATCCAGTGAATGTAGTTATTTTTTTTTAGCAAAAACAAAAAACATTGATATTAATAAGCAACACCCAAGAGGTAGCAATCTCTTGTTGTGATTAACTCTGAAAGTACCGTTGTTGTGTGGCTCTGTGTTTTCAAGTGACAGGTGACAGGTGAGTCGGACACACGGTCGTCCACGTTCGACTCAAATAAGTCAGAGTCATCGTCACTACTGCCGATTGGGCATGTCCCAAAGTAATCACTCGCAAATTCATTGAGCCTGAGTCTCCGCTTGCGATATTCTGCATGTTCATCAACGTCAAAGCGTAGAGACAACAAGCAACTTTGTTCGACCCAACCACGAACCCAACCATGGACGCAGCCATCTTGGATTTTTCGAAAATCGTAAACACGGAACGGAATTCGTCCTGTAGTCTAACATTTCCAATTAAATCCGCTTCGACAACAGGTTGTGCAGTTGAGTAATATATACAGATATAAACCACAGCAGCATCAAACTAAACTAATCACTAATTGATCTACATAAACACTCCAATCCAACTTTCTTGCGCACTGTCACCGGCACTGCAGTTATGAACCGCGTGATTTATAAATAGCTTGACAATTACTGTCAATACTGACCAAGTCCAAGGTTGTAAGCGTTCGCAAAATAATGCGCATTTCATTTTAAAATACAGCAATTTAGAATGAACTCTACAAAAACACAAAAAGTACACTTATACGTAAATATGCTAACTAAAACATCGTAGTAAAATACCAAATAGATCCAGGACCCAGGGGCCAGGCAATGTCAGTTACAGTACGTGGCGCGTATTCACGATTTGAAATTTCGCGTAGTGATTTCCGACTGGTTTTTCTACACATATAATAAATTAACTAAATATATTAAAAACATAACATACTGTCTAATTTCCAATTTGAATTTTAAAAGGGTATTCTACTGACTTGAATATATAAATATTAATGGGTAATATTATAATCTTACCTGTTGAAGTTGCATCAGGTCCAACTCTCTCTTCATATGCAGCATTTTCTGAGCCATGGTCCGTAGGCAGTCGAGTTCCAATACACGGGTATTTAAAGACCCCGACTAAACCAGACTGACAACCCCACACGTCGACAGATTAGCCACTCACAACGCGCATGTCGATAGATTATCCAATCGCAACATGTTGGTGATGTGAATGACGGGTGAAAACATTTCTAACCGCCTGTGTAACGTTTTCTAACTCCCTGTTCGAAGTTGCACATACGCGTTTTCTCAAATGAAAATACCACTGCATCATCAGGTTTTCGACAACAACAGACTCGCCCTTATGACCCTCGCTCTTATTTTATGAGTTCAATGGTCACAGGAATGTTACGTTATGTCACCGTCTGACGGTTCACAACAGCTGGCTCGCGCTGAGTTGCGTCGTGTTGTGAGTTAATTGACAGCAGGAATGCTTACCGTAAATCGTGTCGCTGTATTCCTTGTTTTCTAGTCGAGTGTGGAATTTCCATAAGTAAGAAAATTAATGACAATATCCCAACATTCCAAAATTAAAATTGAAATTAAAATTAAAATTAAAATTAAAATTAAAATTAAAATTAAAATTAAAATTAAAATTAAAATTAAAATTAAAATTAAAATTAAAATTAAAATTAAAAATTTAAATTTAAATTAAAATTAAAATTAAAAGAACATTGAAATTAAAATTTAAAATAAAAATTAAAATATGTCTATTTTTAGAAAATTTAAATTAACCAATGTCTATTTTTAGCTACCATCTATTTTTAGCTACCACCAAAAATCGACCAAAATTGCCGCCACAATTGCTTATTGAAAACCACCTACATACTACTCGCGGCGCGGCGAATACTTCGGAACGTAAACCATTTGAGAGTACGCAGCACCATATGGGAGGTTTATATTAATTATAGTAGGAATCACGCACCCACCCGATACACAATAAAAAGACAGTATCAAGCAGATATTCTACTATTCTACAACCAACACAAATATCCATGGGTTTTAATTCACGCGACTTTCAACATTTTGAACATGCAACGAGAATTGTATCACGTGCGTGACGCAGTTGTTTCTGGTAATACGTTCGAGCGTATTGATGAAATATTGTCCTGAGGCATTTGGTAAACATTGCTAACATGACTGTCACGTATGAACTACCACGTTATCCCGTCCTGGGGACGGGCATTTTTGCTAGTATATATAAAAGTGGCGCCACGCGACACCAACACTATTAACATGACCGGTTATTATTTCAGTGTATAATGACCGTTCAATTACATCATGAAGATATATTTATAAATATAAGTCCATGGTTACATGTTGAGCGTCGATATGGTTGATTAAAAATACAATGAATGCTCTCTATTGATATCGCTTCGGCTACGGTTTGGCAACGTTTCTTGCAATGTCAAACGTGTCACAAATCGCTATTTATGGTTCACATAAATGCGATATAGCCAGGACAACACTTCTGAGATGTTTATTAACATTCCGTTTATTTTTGCTGGTTCTAAAATAATGTAGCTCAGTAAATATTTTGAGTCGCCATGCGGGCTACTGTTGTAAAAAATTTAAGTCACCCGAAGCCATTTCGACCGGGCGACCGCTAAATCTCACCCCTAACACATTTGCGGCCTTCCGCACATTCTGCACGACACTGTATTAAGGGGGGGGGGCAAATGCCAAAGGAGATGTTCGGTAGATGGCGCCACATGATGACTAACCAGACTAAACTGCACGTGTGTAGGCCCGATTGTTATTGTCAATTGTCATCATATACAATATTCTATTATAAAGTGTACATAGTCAACGCTTTGTATTAGCAGCTTTAATGTGTTAGTAAAGTGTATCATGCGAATGCCGTACTATGATGTGCTTTTGTGACCATAATAATGTGACACAATCATGCATCACTTGTATTTCAGGCCACGATCCGCACTCCTCCAATGCACCACAATTGGGCGGAGTGCTACCTGTTGGCGGTTGAAGTAAGCATTATATGTCTACCCATTCATACAGTATATATACGTTTCTAAAATATCCATGGCTATAGTTACAAACATTCTTGCCATTATCTTCTCAAGTCTACGGATCTGTAAATAATGAATTGTCCCGCTCTAAGATGTAAATGAAATAGAGCCAGCTCTTTCAAAGATTTTACTGCTTTGTGGAACCTCATGAAACATTTGCATCAGCTTGAATGACTTGCGTCTGGCAGGACAACGTCCACTCGTTGCCACTGGTCAAACTTTTATGTGGATGTTTCCAGACTGTTGAACTTAGCCATGAACACTTCCTCAGACCCCTGCTTACAAAACACATCTGGACTTGTTGGCATCCCCAACTTTCTGGTGGATCTTTGTGTAAAGGCAGCGTTCAGATGAATGTGGAATACGTAGGTAATATTGCTTGCGAAACGTACCAGGGCAACATGTTTCGGCCATGCCCGACAGAAGGAGAGGGAGTTTGCATAAGGAATTCAACGAATTTAACATGCAGGTTTCGAAAAATGTATTTTGTTCCTTCTTCGCCTTACCTTTCCTGGGAGGAATGTAGAGTTATCCTGTACATTTATGAACTCATTCACTTCTAGCTGCAGACGACCGGCCTTCACATGATGTGTTGTCTTTTCGACAGTAGTATAGGTGCTCTTTTGAAAACGTAAATGAGGGGGAGGTGACTACGTCATGCATTTGTGACGTCACATCCCTTGACGACCATGGCGCCCTCTGGCGACAGGAGCTAACCCTAACCATTACGTAACTCGGAACAATAGTAGATTATGGCGCCCCTAACCATTACGTAACTCGGAACAATCGTAGCCCTAGCAACGGGTTTCTCCTAGCAACGGGGTTTCCCTTGGTTGTTTGCACTGATGCAGTCGCGCTCACGGGGTTTCCCCTTTAGGATTTCCCCAAGGTTTGCGCTGATACACTCGCCAGGGGGCGCTCACGGGTTTTTCCCTTTAGGATTTCCCTAGGGTTTGCGCTGATACAATTTCAAGGGGACGCTCACGGGGCTTCAGGTGACCACGTGCACGATGGACTTCCGTTTCTGCTTTCTTGTGCATGCACAGTGTGTGCTTCTATCCGGCCAGCTAACCCTAACCCCAAATCCGGTGACTACGTGCACTATGAACTTCCTTTTCCGGTTTTCTTGCGCATGCACAGAATGCACACAACCTTCTGGGTAGCCTGAGCAGCCCCCGGCGACTGCATCAGCGCTCACCGACGACTGCATCTAACCCTAAGCCACCTACTCCGGACCTCACAACCGTACAACATCGACGATTTGTATATAACCATAGCGAAGTCGTTCCTGTCGATAATGTGGTTTCAGTTAGTTCTACACATGTTTGCTTATTTATATAAAACACATATACCAAATAAGGACATGCAGCTGACGTAAGCCGTAACAAAACTCGCAAGTGCGGTATTTATGTAGGACTGAGACGGTATAGGCAGTATATAGGTGTCGACATAGACGACATACGACGAAAAGTTCTTGATATAATGTGATGATGTGATATGTGTTGTATAACTTACATGCATGACTATGTTTTTCTCGCTGCATGCATGGACATTCGACCGCTAGGTCACGATCTGCTAGCAGGGTGAAACGTGGTCGTGGTTCTTTTGTTAGCGTTGTTAGAAATCGACGCGACACCCTCCTATGGAATAAGAGTATGAGCAAATTTTATTAAATATTTAAAAATAATGACATAGGATATCATAGTAAAGCATTGCAATATAATTAAATATTGGTATCAGCAGTCTTATATATAAACAATGCAGACAGCCTGACGTAAGGTATAAACGTGTCAGGACATGCAGCTTGCGTAGTGTTCCATCGCGAAATTTAATCGCGACCGCTCTGAATCTATTAACTTGTAGCTGACGTAAGCCGCACACAGAACAATACCCAATAAGGACATGCAGCTGACGTAAGCTGCACCAGACACGTCACGGAAAGTGCACCATCAGCATATTTTCGTTATATGTCAATATTTAAAAATAATGTGCTTTTTACACTTTACCCATCATTCCTACAGTTCACCCGTAACTCCTACAGTTTACCCATAATTCCTACAGTTTACTCATACCTGCTACAGTTTAACCGTGACTCTCATGTTTTACCCATAATTTCTACAATTTACCCATACCTCCTACAGTTTACCCATAACTTATGTTGTTTACCCATAACTCCTACAGTTTACCTATAACTCTTACAGTTTACCCATAACTCCTAAAGTTTACCCAGAACTCCTACAGTTTATCTGTAACTCTTACAGTTTACCCGTATCTCATACAGTATAACCATTAATCCTACAGTTTACTCTTGACTCATGTTTTACCCATAATTCCTACAATTTACCTATTCCTCCTACAGTTTACCCATAACTTCTACTCACACGCAAATGGAAACGCAAACGCAAACGCACGCGAGCGGCACGCAAACACACACATACACACATGTCAATATTTGTAAATAATGCGCTCTTACACTTTACCCAAAACTGGCACAGTTCACCCATAACTCCTACAGTTTACCTATAACTCTTACAGTTTACCTATAACTCCTAAAGTTTACCCATAACTCCTACTCACATGCACACACACACACACACACACACACACACACACACACACACACACACACACACACACACACACACACACACACACACACACACACACACACACACACACACACACACACACACACACACACACACACACACACACACACACACACACACACACACACACACACACACACACACACACACACACACACAAACACACACACACACACAAGTTTCCAAATTGATGATTTGGAAGTTTGCGAAGTTTATGAATGGAAAGTTTTTCAATTAGAAGTTTGCATGTTGAAAATTTACACGTTGGAAGTTTGCATGTTGAAAGTTTGCAAGTTGGAAGTGTGTGAGTTGGAAATCTGCGAGTTGGAAATCTGTGAATTCGAAGTTTGTGCTTTGGAAGTTTGCAAATTGGAAGTTTATGAATTGGAAGTTGCGAGTTGGAAGTCTGCATGTTGAAAGTTTATGAGTTGGTAGTCTGTGAGTTGGAAGTTTGCAAATTTGAAGTTTATAAGTTGAAAAATTGCAAATTGGAAGTTTGTATGTTGGAAGTAGATGACTTGAAAGATTGTTATTTAGAAGTTTGCGCTTTGAAAATTTCCAAGTTGATGATTTGGAAGTTTGCGAGTTGAAAGTTTGTATGTTGAAAGTTTTAAGTTGGAAGTTTGTGAGTTGGAAGTTTGTGCTTTGGAAGTTTCCAAGTTTATGAGTTGAAAGTTTGCAAATTGGAAGTTTTGCATATTGAAAGTTTGCACGTTGGAAATTTGTGAGTTGGAAGTTTGCAAGTTGGAAGTTTGTACTTTGGAAGTTTGCAAATTGGAAGTTTATGAGTTGGAAGTTGCGAGATGCAAGTCTGCATGTTGAAAGTTTAAGAGTTGGAAGTCTGTGAGTTGAAAGTTTGCGCTTTGGAAGTTTGCAAATTGGAAGTTTATGAGTTGAAAGCGCCCTGGCCACAGTATCAGCGCCCCCTGGCGATTGAAGCTAACCCTAACCAGCAAATCCGGTGACCATGTCATCGATGGACTTCCGATTTCGTTTTCTGCAGTGTGTGCTTCTATCCAGCTGTAAGCCGTACTACGAGATCAAAACAACAACTGAAACTTCTACAACTTCAACAATTGAAGCTCCAACAAATACAACAATTGAAACTCCTACAACTTTTACAACTGAAACTCCTACAACTAAAACAACTGAAACTCCAACAACTGAAACACCTACAACTTCAACAACTGAAACTCCTACATCTTCAACAACTGAAACTCCTACATCTTCAACAACTGAAACTCCTACAACTACAACCGTTTTGTTGGTTTGTCCATCATTTTGTTGGTTTGTAAATCATTTTGTTGATGTGTACATCATTATGTTAGTTTGTCCGCTGTTTTGTGTTTTTTTGTGAGTTGTGTTTGTGTTGTGTGTTTTGTGTGTTGTGTGTTTTGAATGTTGTGTGTTTTTGTGTGTTCTGCTGTTTTTATGGTGTGTGGGTGTGTGTGTGTTGTGTTTGTGTGTTTTGTGTGAGTTGTGTTTGTGTTGTGTGTTTGTTGTGTTTGTTGTGTTTGTGTTGTGTGTTGTGTGTTTGTGGTGTGTGTGTGTGTGTGTGTGTGTGTGTGTGTGTGTGTGTGTGTGTGTGTGTGTGTGTGTGTGTGTGTGTGTGTGTTTGTGTTGTGTGTATTGTGTGTGTTGTGTTTGTGTGTTTTGACTGTTGTGTGTGTTTTTGTGTGAGTTGTGTTTGTGTTGTTTTGTGTATTGTGTGTGTGTGTTTTGAATGTTGTGTGTTTTTGTGTGTTTTGTGTTTGTGGTGTGTGTATGTGTGTGTGTGTGTGTGTGTGTGTGTGTGTGTGTGTGTGTGTGTGTGTGTGTGTGTGTGTGTGTGTGTGTGTGTGTGTGTGTGTGTGTGTGTGTGTGTGTGTGTGTGTGTGTGTGTGTGTGTGTGTGTGTGTGTGTTGTACAAACTTCCAACTTGCAAACTCCCAACTCACAAACTTCCAACTTGCAAACTTCCAACATGCAGACTTCCAATTTGCAAATTTTCCGCTCACAAACCTCCAATTTGCAAACTTCCAAACCACAAACTTCCGACTTGCAAACTTCCAACTCACAAACTTCCAACTTACAAACTTCCACTCACAAACTTCCAAACTTTCAACATGCAAACTTCCAAATCATCAACTGGGAAACTTTCAAAGCGCAAACTGCTAATTGACAAACTTTCAAATAATCAATGTCCAATATACAAACTTCCAATTTGCAAATTTTCAACTCATAAACTTCCAATTTGCAAACTTCCAAAGCACAAACTTCTATCTTGCAAACTACCAACTTATAAACTTTCAACATGGAGACTTCCAACTTGCAACTCATAAACTTCCAATTTGCAAACTTCCAAAGTACAAACTTCCAATTTGCAAACTACCAACTCACATACTTCCAACTTGCAAACTTTCAACATGCAAACTTCCAACTTGCAAACTTTCAACATGCAGACTTCCAATTTGCAAATTTTCAACTCACAAACTTCTAATTTGCAAACTTCTAAAGCACAAACTTCCAACTTGCAGACTTCCAACTCACAAACTTCCAACTTGTAAACTTCTAACTAGCAAACTTTCAAACTTCCAACGTGCAAACTTTCAATATGCAAAACTTCCAATTTTGCAAACTTTCAACTCATAAATTGGAAACTTCCAAAGCGCAAACTTCCAACTCATAAACTTTCAACGTGCAGACTTCCCACTCGCAACTTCTAACTCAGAAACTTCCAATTTACAAACTTCCAAAGCACAAACTTCGAAATCACTGACTTCCAACTTGCAAACTTCCAATTCACAAACTTCCAACTCGCAAACTTCCAAATCATCAACTTGGAAACTTTCAAAGGGCAAACTTCTAATTGACAAACTTTCAAATCATCAACTTCTAACATAGAAACTTCCAATTTGCAAATGTTCAACTCATATTTCCAATTTGCAAACTTTCAAAGCGCAAACTTCCAACTCAAAGACTTCCAACTCATAAACTTTCAATTTGCAAATTTCCAAAGCACAAACTTCCAACTTGCAAACTTCCAGCTCACAAACTTCTAACTTGCAAACTTTCAACATGCAAATTTGTAATTGACAAACTTTCAATTTATAAACTTCGCAAACTTCCAAATCATCAACTTGGAAACTTGTGTTTGTGTGTGCGTGCGCGTGCGTGTGCGTTTACGTTTGAGTGCGTGTTTGCGTGTGCATGTGAATAGGAGTTCTGGGTAAACTTTAGGAGTGATGGGTAAACTGTAGGAGGTATGGGTAAATTGCAGGAATTATGGGTAAAACATGAGAGTCACGGGTAAACTGTAGGATTAATGGTTATACTGTAGGAGTTACGGGTAAACTGTAGGAGTTACGGGTAAACTGTAGGAGTTATGGGTAAACTTTATTAGTTATGGGTAAACTGTAAGAGTTATAGGTAAACTGTAGGAGTTATGGGTAAATTGTAGGGGTTATGGGTGAACTGTGTCAGTTATGGGCAAAGGTAAACAGCACTAGTTGCTCGAGAACTTGGTCGCTATAACATAGATATAGCAGCTCTTCAAGAAACTCGTCTTGAAGGACAAGGCACACTACAAGAAAAGAACCATACATTCTTCTGGATAGGGAAATAACCTGGGTTAAGGAGAGAAGCAGGGGTTGGATTTGCGATTGCCAATAGTCCCGTTAAACAACTCCCTACTCTACCGACTGGTATATCAGAACGTCTCATCACCCTCAGAATACCTATAGGGAAAACCCGTTATGCTACCGTCATCAGTGCTTATTCACCGACTATGACAAATCCAGATCAAGCAAAGGAAGAATTCTACGAACTACTGGGTCAAACGCTCCACAAGATCCCATCTCCTGATTAAGTAATTATACTTGGAGACTTCAATGCCAGAGTGGGAGATGACTCCATGTCTTGGCCAATAACTTTGGAAACGTTTGGAAGGGACAAGTCAAACTCAAATGGTGAACAACTCCTTTCTATATGTACGCAGTTCAAACTTGCGATCACAAACACATTTTTCTAAATGCCTGAACACTGGTACTACTCTTAGCAACACCCACGTTCGAAAAGCTGTCACTTAATATATTACATAATAACACGAAGAGTAGTCTTAGTTGACATACGAAGTACACGTGCAATGCGTGGTGCAGACTGTTCAACCGATCACTACCTCATTCGCTCACTGTGCAACTTCCATATCAGGAGCCACCTCGTAGGAAAACTGGCCCTACACCTGTGAAGAATCTAAATGTCAGTAAGCTGGCAGATAGCAAGATGCAGGCACTGTTAATAACAAATATGGAAGCCAACATGACAAACCTTCCATGCGATGGCACGATCAATGATCAATGGGATAATCTCTGTGAGTAAGTGTACCAAACATCTGTTGACACACTGGGACACACAGCAAGGAAACATCAAGATTGGTTTGATGAAAATGATGAGGAATGCACGCTATGCACAAGCAAAATCCAAGCTACAAAAAAAGCTACGAGCGATGCAAAATGCCTGGTGGGACAACAAAGCTGACGAACTGCAACAGCTAGCTGATGAAAATTCCTCAAAAGGATTCTTTGCTGCAATCAAACAGATCTATGGTCCCCAAAAAGCTGATATTGCCCCAGTTAGAGATGCAGAAGGTTCACAAGTTTTCACAGAGAAGCCAGAAATTGTGTCCAGATGGAGGGAATATTTCAGCGAGCTACTGAATCGCCCAACGACTGCTACAGAAGAAGCACTTGCTACGATAGAACAACACCCAACACAGGAAGACATTGCAAATCCACCAACACTAGAGGAAATTATGGCTGCCATCAAATCAATAAAGTCAGGAAAGACACCAGGACTGGATGGTTTACCTGCTGAAATATATAAATATGGAGGTGAAGCGCTTCATACTCAACTCCTGAAATTCTACCGCACTTGTTGGACAGCAAAAGAATTACCACAGCAGTTCAAAGACGCTTTGATAATCGCAATATGCAAAAAGACGGGTGACCGTAGTGACTGTGGGAACGACCGGGGCATTTCACTGCTCTCAACTGCGGGAAAAATCCTAGCAAAAATCATTCTGAAAAGACTAAAAAAATTGCAAAATTAATTCTCCCTGAAAGCCAGTGTGGGTTTCGCACCTCACGCTCCACAATTGACATGATATTCACCTTGCGGCAACTACAGGAAAAAGCTGTTGAACAACAACAAAGCCTCTACATGATTTTTATTGACTTGTCAAAGGCATTCGACACAGTGGACAGATCAACCCTGTGGATCTTACTTAGAAGATATGGATGCCCTGAGACCTTAGTCAAGCTAATTCAGGAATTTCACGATGGCATGGCTGGTTCAGTGTCTGTTGGTGGAACAATTACAGATCCATTTGAAACCAGTCATGGATTAAAGCAAGGATGCATCTTGGCACCCACTTTGTTCACTTTGTTCTTTCTTGAAGCAGTACTATTTGCAGCATCGGAACACTTGAGTATGGGCGCTTTCATCCGCACTAGAACTGAAGGACAGTTATTCAACTTGGCTAGACTGAGAGCAAACACAAAAACTCATGAACTTTGTATTCGTGAACTGCTGTTTGCAGATGATGCTGCTATTGTTGCGCACACACTAGAAGACATCAAAGAGATTTGTAAACACTTTGATCAAGCTGCAACCTTATTTGGACTTACAATTAGTACAAAGAAAACTGTAACGCTCCACCAACCTCCACCTGGACAAACTTCAACCAATCCACACATTGAAATCTATGGCACCCCACTAAAGTCA
>OY759269.1:34151694-34289194 GCA_963662155.1 Lamellibrachia columna | reverse complement strand
TTCTGCTCCCAGTCTCCCGGCCGCCGAAACCTTTCTTGTACAAAGTCGAGTGTGTCGATTCGTGTGTAAAGGAATTAGACAACTGTGTCAGTCACTGCATGGAGAACAATACCAGGGGTGAGATTTAGCATGTCGTAGAAGGTAGTCCATCGGGCTACCAACCTTGCAAAGTGAAGCTTCTTAGGTAGCCCACTTGCTAATCAATACATTGATGATAGAAAGTAAATACATTGAAGATATAATGTATGAATGACATCAACGACAAATAAGCAACATAAAAAACAGTTTTGAAACATTTATTTTCAAGGCAAGATCAATACAATGTGATACATAATACTGAATAAAATACAGTATACAATTGTACACATGTGACAGGTTGTTTTGCTTTCATAACATGGTACACCAACAATCTGCGCGAAAAGTCTCCTATCGTCACAGGACATCAGGTCCTGTGAACTTGATTTTTTTACAGTACCTGATTTTACTCTAGCTTAGAGAAACTTTAACCAGTTTCCCGATTAATTCACCAAAAGCGCTCCGCGCACCATGTAGGCCTAGATATATATAACTATAATCGAGATAGCTTATGTATGTGTGTATGTATGTTTATATATGGTTAGTCTATGTTCACGGTTTCCTCCTAAACGGCTTGCACCTCGGGCGCCAAACTTATAGGGATTAATCTACCACCCCACGAATGAAACTTAACGCCTTTATTTTTTCGAAATATCCCACATATCAAGGGTTCTTAGTGGTCTATGGTAAATCAAATGTTCGCTGCGTAAAACGTAAACTTCCAACAATCGCAGAAACCACGCGCGGCGCGGCGAATACTTCGGTACGTAAACCGTATGAGAGTACGTAACACCATATGGGCGGTTTATATTAATTATAGTAGAAATCACGCACGCACCCGATACACAATAAAAAGTAGAAAGCAGATATTCTACTATTCTACAACCAACACAAATATCCATTCACGCGACCTTCAACATTTTGAACTTGCATCGAGAATTGCGTGACGCGAGCGTGCGTGACGCGGTTGTTTCTGGTAATACGTTCGAGCGTATTGTCCTGAGGCATTTGGTAAACATTGCTAACATGACTGTCACGTATGAACTACCACGTTATCCCGTCCTGAGGACGGGTATATATAAAAGTGGCGCCACGCGGCACCAAGACTATTAACATGACCTGTTATTATTTGTTATTATGTTGAGCGTCGATGTGGATGATTAAAAATACATTGAATGCTCCCTATTCATATATCGCTTCAGCTACGGTTTGGCAACGTTTCTTGCAATGTCAAATGTGTCACAAAATCTCTATTTATATTTAACATAAATGCGATATAGCCAGGACAACACTTCTGTCCTTAGATGTTTATTAACATTCCGTTTATTTTTGCTGGGTCTAAAATAATGTAGCTCCGTAAATATTTCGAGTCGCCATGCGGGCTACTGTTGTCTAACATTGAAGCCGCCCGAAGCCATTTTTGGGCGCCATTAGCGACCGGGCGACCGCTAAATCTCACCCCTAATACATGTGCGGCCTTCCGCACATGCTGCACGACACTGTATTAAAGCGGGGGCCTAATGCCAAAGGAGATGTTCGGTAGATGGCGCCACATGATGACTAACCAGACTAAACTGCTCGTGTGTAGGCCCGATTGATATTGTCAATTGTCATCATATAATACAACATTCTATTATAAATTGTACATAGTCAACGCTTTGTATTAGCAGCTGTAATGTGTTAGTAAAATGTAGCGCATTTGCAAATGCATTTTGTGACATTTTACAACGGTTATATCTATGTCATAAAAAACATTTGTCAATAACATTTTGATATATGCAAAAATGCTAAAAGACCCAATGTCCCCAAAAATGTACAATTTGTTTTGTAGCAGGTCAAAAAGTAAGTGTATTATTTTAAAAGTGTAAGTTGTATGTTCATATAATTACGTTTCTATGACAGTTACATGAAGTCGAACATGATTTTCAACAAGTGGAAAATATCCAGGAAAACAACATAACACATGTTGCGACATGTAATCATGTACACTTATTGAATATTTATTGGTTTTTAAAGATTTAATTTCCGGCACCACCGGCATCATCACATAGCCCTTTGCTGTGACCAGATTAAAAACAACTGCCAAGTGGCTGATATCTCGAATAACGTGATGTGGTGCGGAACGTGGATTGTATCATGCGAATGCCGTACTATGGTGTGCTTTTGTGACCATAATAATGTGACACAATCATGCATCACTTGTATTTCAGGCCACGATCCGCACCCCTCCAATGCACCACAATTGGGCGGAGTGCTACCTGTTGGCGGTTGAAGTAAGCATTATATGTCTACCCATTCATGCAGTATATATACGTTTCTAAAATATCCATGGCTATAGTTACAAACATTCTTGCCATTATCTTCTCAAGTTTACGGATCTGTTGATAATGAGTTGTCGCGCTCTCAGATGTAGATGAAATAGAGCCAGCTCCTTCAAAGATTTTACTGCCTTGTGGAACCTCATGAAACATTTGCATCAGCTTGAAGGACTTGCGTCTGGCAGGACAACGTCCACTCGTTGCCACTGGTCAAACTTTTATGTGGATGTTTCCAGACTGTTGAACTTAGCCATGAACACTTCCTCAGACCCCTGCTTACAAAACACGTCTGGACTTGTTGGCATCCCCAACTTTCTGGTGGATCTTTGTGTAAAGGCAACGTTCAGATGAATGTGGAATACGTAGGTAATATTGCTTGCGAAACGTACCAGGGCAACATGTTTCGGTCTTGCCCGACAGAGAGAGTTTGCATAAGGAATTCAACGAATTTAACATGCAGGTTTCGAAAAATGTATGTTGTTCCTTCTTCGCCTTACCTTGCCTGGGAGGAATTTAGAGTTATCCTGTACAATTATGAACCCATTCACTTCTCGCTGCAGACGACCGGCCTTCACATGTTGTGTTGTCTTTTGTTCTGCGAGTTGCTGCTTAAAGGATGACATAATATCAGCGGTCTAGTTGCAACTTCTTGGCAACCATTCTTCCCCTACGTCTTCTCTTCAACTGGCTTCTTGTGAAGAATGTTCGCCTATTCTTGACTGGAATATTTTGCACCTCCATCACAAGTTATTCAATGCCCAATCACGATATTACAGATCCTCTTTGTATCCTTCCTCAACGCATTGGCCTGTTTTTGTTTTCCTGGAGAGGGCGTTAGCAGAATTTTTCTTTTTACAGTACAGTTTGGCATGTCCAGCGTCGTCACCCAACAGCTTAGACTTTTTGTTCAGTTTGGCTTGTCCAGCGTCGTCACCCAGCAGCTTAGACTTTTTGTTCAGTTTGGCATGTCCAGCGTCGTCACCCAGCAGCTTAGACTTTTTGATAACTCGCAGATCAGCTTACTCACCGATCAACTTATTATAATTAGTATTGCTTTTTTTTTTTTTTCAAGACATGACTGCGAAATATAATAACGCTATAAATATTATTGTATTTATTAGTTTATCATATTCACCTTCTTCTCTGAAACCTTTCAATGTGAAAGAAATAAAATGTGACCATAAGTCGCTCTAAATATTTCTTATGTGAATCAAAATGGTACTCAACTGCATGCAGATGACCGTTACTGATGCATTGGTCACTGTAGTTCATGTACGTCAATGTATTTTGCGCTTTGAACGGTGTTTATCAGTTTTTTCCGCCTGTGATGTTGGACACTCAATGATGCTGGACACGTCACAAATTCGTTTTTTATACTTTCTACTCTACTTTTTTCTATTTCTTGGAAATATCTTGAATATTGGTACTGCCATCAAGGCAGTTATACAAGGGGATTTGCTAGTGTATATGAACAATATAAAAACGGAGTATCTTTCCTATTTTTCTATAGGTAGGTCTTTCCGTCGTTGGTGCTCATTTAAAACGCCATTACATAAGTTTGAACTTTAGCGTACCACATATTCCTTACATTTAGTCTTTGCCCCATACTTTTTTTTTGAGAATTCCTTCTTTAGCTCAATATGAATATAATAGCATTATATGTCTACATACCTATTAATAACAATCACAAATTAATATGGTGAACCCATATAAACCGGTGACGGTGGATAGGCAAACAGTGTTTTAACTTTTTATACAGGGTTGTTATACTGTACACCTCCGATACATACTTCAATTGCACTGTATATTCAGAGAAAAAATGCAATAACGTTTTATTATCGTAGTGGTAAAAAATTTGGAAACTTCAATTTAACATGCTATTTTTTCATTTTTTGTTGGTTTTAATTGTTTTAATCATGTTAAAAATTAATAAAGCAGGCAAGCTATACAAGTCCGGAAAGTTGTTGGTGTTGGCAATCCATGTGGACATTTATTTAAACCTAACCTTGAAGTTCACGTTTTGAGTGACAGAAGACACGATTTTGATCAATTGTACAGTTTTGGGGATATTGGCCCCAAACATCATAAATATGTTTTAAGAAAATTTTACATTTTACAGTGATGTTTTAACAACTATAATTAAAACATTATCAAAAGCAATGATGTTTTTTAAACATCAGAAAACATTTTTCAAAACAGTTATATAATGTTTTATTAAAACATTTGTAACATAATTAAAATATTGTTTGATAAATGTGTTTTAAAGATAGGTCATACAATGTTTATCAGATCCAACATTTTTATGACTGATGGTTTTAAAACATGATTTTGTGTTCGGTGGGTTATATTTTTATTATTTGTAGGTCAATTGGTTAGCATAGGGAATCAAAAACGTAATCCTAGATGTCATAATTTGGCATAATTTGTTACAGGTATTTTTTAAATATTAAATATACATTTATTATACAACGTTTTATTAACTGCAACAATCAGCTGGTACCGTGCGTACCGCTAAGCATATATATAAGAATATCACGTATTAATACAGGATCTTTAGAAGATCTGATGATCGAGGAACCCAATATTTGGTCATACGGTCAAAACAATTCCAAGTGGAAGCAAATGTGCCACTGAACAAAGACAAACACAAGTATATAGTTTTGCCGCTTTAACCAATGTAAACATGTCAGCCACGAGCCTGAAGAATGACTCAGAGTCAGACTGAGTCTTAGTAAGAGGCGTGAATTTGAGGTTAAGTTGACAGTTGTTTCAATGTTAGCAGCGATGCTTTTATTATCCTCGGTATCGTGTAATCACCCGGTGCGTTAAGTTTAACGATTCGATTGTGATTTGGTGTATCAGAATTATTAAAACACAACTATTTATGCGCGCACTCTTTGACAGGATATTGCCGGAAAACTGGACCACTGCCACACGCGTATGAATACGTATGACTCATCGGGGTAATCAAAACTTCCGTTTGCAAACGGACGTGAACGTCGGGGAATAAAGGTAAACTTTGTTATTTAACGATGTCTTGCCTGTGCAAATCTAGTATATATCATCAGTGAGCATCCGTATGAATCGTAGTGATGTAAATGTATCCCGTTGTTATATCACCAGCTGTCATTTACGAGACTGAAGGGACATAAAATGGTCTGCAAATTGTTGGTGTGGGGACAACCGATTCATGCTAGATGTAGTGGCTAGGAGTAGCCGGGCGTAGTCTGTAAGCTAGAGTAGACGTTTTAAGGTTGTGAAGCCTCCACCACCAGTGCATACAACGATAATTGAAATGATCCATTTTGCACTGGACGGGAAGTTGGGATTTTCCCTATTCTTTTGTCTCTGATCATGTATAGAAACTGTCGTACACCCACACTCAGTCAACACGTAGTGACGTAAAGTGAGCATAAACAAAGTCCCCCCAACTGGCCCAATACCGGCTGTAATTCGTAAGAGCGACCATGGGTATGGCGCAGATTTGTGCAACTGTATCCAACTTCAGGTTACATTTTTAATAGTATGTTTTGTGACATTTGTATGCTTTTGTACTGCTTCCATTGAAATTCACAGAGTTGGCTTCAACAACTAGACATCTTCATAATAATTGCAGAATAATGATGATAATGTTCATCTTTCGACCCATAAAATTATGAATGCGTCATTCCCAGTCAGTATTTCAGATATACTATTCATCACTTGAGATATGATCATGCATGATTACAATAAATATTGGCAACTAGAAAGCTAAATTGCATGCTGGCATTGACCATGCAAGTTGATACAAGATACCTAGTAGAATAAAGCCTCTACCAGCCAAGCCAGTCTGTGACTGTTTTAGCTTACAATATGTTAATCAAGAACCTACATATGCAGTATATGCCAAATGTTGTTTGGTTTATTTAGGTGCAAATGTCTTTGTTTCCTTATTTTCAAGTTGCTCTGATTCGACTCATATATCAGTTAAATGAAAACTGTACAGTTGTACTATTACAATCATCCTATCTATATTACTAGTATTGTTGTTGGTTGCCAGATTGTTTTGTTGTGTGCTTTCGTTAATGTTTTTATCTACGTACATTATCTGATCCAAGCATTGTCTGAAAAACCGGTACTTGGGCTGAATTCTGTGTTACATACATCACTATCCATCCACATGGAACTTGTCATCCAAATGGGCTACGGAATGCAATCTGATGTCTGTTTTTATTTGAATGGGTTAGAACTCAGAGAGAACACTTTTTGTCCAAATCATTTGAACAGGAAAAGTTGGATAACTTGTGAGCAGCATTAGCAGGTGCATTGATAAAATCAGTCAAATTACCCACAACTGCAAGAATTGTTGTTGTATAACAACACACTTGCCATGGAAGGACAAAGATATTGTCAATTGATATTTTGGAAAATGTTAATTTTTCTCAGTTGTTTGTGTAATGTTTGGCAGCTGTATCAGCGCTGCTAAAGATAACATTTATTTGTTTGAATAACCAGGTTGGTGCATGTGAACCACATATTTCGTGGACCAATGATGTGGGTCAATGCACTAGCACTAGTTGCCAACTTGCTATAGGCATTAATTGTTATTTTAGGCTGAACAAATATAATTATCTTTTGTTCGACCTCGTGCTTGTCATTCATAATTTGCACATGCACACACACACACATTTATATATATATATATATATATATATATATATATATATATATATATATATATATATATATATATATATATTATTGTGGTTACTATTGTTCATAGCAGTCTAAAATAGGACATTGGCAATTAATGCATTTGTCTAGTCTATGTTATAATAAAGAATATACATGGCATGTAATACATTGAATATTATTGCTAATTAATCAAAAGTCTTCAGGAATAAAATTATATGACACGTCACATGGTTATCTTTAATACTTATAATTGCCTCGCTTGTTAATGGCTTCAAATATGTTGTTTGTGTCAGTCCATGGTGCATACATTGTTCTAGTGTTGTTACAGCTACTCTAAGAGCATGTGACAAGTGCTGGCATTGTAACAACTGCTGTTAGTAGCGGGTAGTGTCAGTAGTGCTAATGTATGTAGAGACACTGTAAAATAACTTTGAAGATAAAATGCTATGTACATCTGAAAATGTGGAGTATTGCAGCAGTGTTGGATTAGGCTATATGAATGAAATGGAAGTGAAAAATCTCCACAGGTTACCTCAAAATGCATTAGATTTTGTATTTCTCACAAAATACGCAGGATGGATCGGAAAAAAATCACCCAGCATTTCTCAGCTGATACATCCATGTGTCACATAACTGCACAGATGTTCAGGACCGTGGTTTTTTAACATTCATTCCCTACCCCTGTTGACAGATGACGTTCGACTCCTGGGGCGTCTTTTTATTTCCTGGCTCTCTACCTCCCCAAAATATAATTGCCAACGTTCTTCCATAGCCTTGCACAAACCATGGTTTATATATGATGTGGAATAGCTCCAACATGTTTATGTTGATATTTTGTGTGATAAATAAAACATTTTGTTATAATATTTAAGTTAAATTCATCCTTTTCTGTGATTGTGACTTTTTGTTCTACCAGATAGTTAAAATCTAGTTTGATTTAATTGAATGATTTAATTAAACAAGTTGTAAAGTTATTACAATAAAAAGATCAGATTAAATTATAATAATGAAAACTGAGATAAAAATTGGTTATATGGTTTATGTCCGATTGTGCACGCAGTCAAATACACCTGGCTTCACCACAACTCTGTTGGCAGTTTAAATTTAATAACAGTCTCTGTAGCAGGTAACTCGATTGTATTGTTCAACTTCTCTGGTTGCTAATCGAATAAATTTATTACTACATAAGTTGATAGTTGACCTAACAAAATAGACATAAAGCATCACAATCTACTAAAAATGGTGGTCACCACATGGATTATTGTAAACATGCTTTGACAAGGTCACAATGTGGTCCCCAATTATTATAAATGTCTGGTGATTTTTTTGCACTGCTTGTACAGAAATATAAGTTTGTTAAGCACTAAACTTTGATGTAATGTAGGCTGAGTAAACTGGCTGTATTTCTTACATACCCAGTAAATGCATTTCTCTGATCTGATCTGATATATTGCACTGTTGACAAGCTGAATGCTTGAAAGCCTAATCACACCATACTGATTTAATCAGTTGTTATATCACCTCAGGACAGGGTGCGAAGGTCAACTCATACTTTGTTCCATGTTTAGAATTTTATAATTATCTGCATTTTCTTAAGGTCAGTGTTCCATTTGTCATCATGAAAGGTCAATGGCATGTTGTCACAGTGTTAGCGTTGTATGACTTCAAGTTAATAGAACATTCAAGAAGATTGTAGATTCTGGAAAATTTTGTAGATTGTTTAACAATTAAAGCTGGGCATGAAAAAAGCAAAATGTAGATGAAATGAACCATCACATAATATTGGATATAACCAATGAATGATGTTCACAGCTGTTAGGAGATTATAAGATACGGATGGGCCAGAGATTCACAGAACTTGTTCACATAGTTGAAAAAGTTATTATAATATAGTGTTATTTCCGTTCCTTAAGACCACCCAAAACACCAACTCGACTTCCCCGGAGAGCATTCTGCCACACCCAAGTACTCATTTATACAGCAGACTGAACTGAACCATCATGAAATGAACAAAATTGCGCAGGCTTCAAAATGACAGCAAGAGGGTTTGAGGCCTGGTTGGCTGGATTAAGAGTCTAACATTCTAATCCCCTTACAACTGCACCATTACTACTCCTACTGCACCCTAATCTCCTTACTACTGCACCTCACCATTTACACAGCATATGCTTAATTACCAAACACATTTACACTTTCGAACATTGTGAATTCTCAATTACAGCAGCAGAAGATTCATCACTTCTTGATCAATCGTATGTTTAATACTTGGGGTTTACACATGGGTCTCCTACTACTACTTAATTGCTTAAGCAATGTTTAAAAAAAAAACCCAGACTATTCAGTGTCATGTTCCTGGGATGAGCATTGATTTTCCTAACTAGTCTGCTTTCCCTTGTGTTTCATTTTCAACTGTAGCATTTGCCACAGATCCTGTAGTTCCTCGCGAAGCAAAAGGCGAAGTGCCAAAGTGGTGGATGCATAAAAATGACTAGACTTCATGCAGCAATTGCAGCATGGCTGAATGCTTCCAAGAGAAGTTGCGTTGGAATGGACTGGTCTGCCAGAGGTGAAGTGTAAAGCGTTATGACAGATCCTGAGGATCATATATACAGCGCTTTATTATTACAAGAACTTTCATTTGTCTGTACATTCAGTGTGGTTTTGTCTGTACTTTGGGCTGTAAACAACCCATTTATTTCTGAGCCAATGTATGATAAGAACTGTTTAAAATGAAGGAATTTATGACAAATGAGTTTATGGCAAATGAATCTTCCTTCTGTTCCTTTTCAAGAGTGAAGCTGGATGATTTCCGCAAGGATAGGTGGTGCAAGCAACAGCTGAAGTAATACCACTCTCAAACCACACCTTCACGTGTGTCTTGGACCATATCTGTGTATCCTCATGTGCACATATTACGAAGCACTCTGCAAATTGCAAAGGGATGTTCCTTCAGTTTCTGTTATCATGCCCAAAGCCCCCATCCCGGCCAGCGAGATAGTAGCCCTAGCGTGCCAGTTGCATTACTGGGAAGTTTTTTGTTTGTAGAATTATCTGCAAGATAATGGCGAGGTCTTGAAACACGCCAGGAAATGGGAAGCCTGTTCCATTGTGGTGTTTTTAAATGAGTGGTTGTGCATTGTGAAACAGTGTTGGTGGATCTGCCTGACTGGGCTTATGTCTGTTTGGGCAGTGCTGAGATTCACTGATATGTGGAGATCCATTGAAGATTGACAGACACCAGTCAGGTAGCATTAGTAATACTGCCTTTGTCTCTGTTTTTGTACCTGCATTTGTGGTGGTTGTCTGTGTTCTGATACTTCTTATATGGACTACTTTTCACACTAAAGGTGGCGGGGTGAACACTAACATATTTGTCCTTCAGACCAATCAGACTGGTCAGTTTCAAAATCGACTAGTCTGACTAGTATTTTACCAGCCCTGATAAAAAAGCTTGGACAAAAACATCGCCAACACGGTCATCAACTGAGCAGCTCAGTTGCTATATCAGAATTTGGGATTAGATTTATTGAAAACAAAATTATGGATGAAAAATACTTAAAAGTGGTCTAATGTGGTCCAAATTACGATAGGGCTGTAAAGGCCACTGACCATGTGGGTTGACAACCTGGTGGAGTTAACCGGTCCAACTGAAAAAGTACCGGACATTGGTCGCCTGGCCTTGGTCGTGGGTCCAACTGCCCAATGCACAAAGTTCAGAAATATTTTATAATTATATTGGTATGTTTTAGTGCCAACAGATACAATTTCTTATACTGGTGCAACCTGTGTAAGTAACGTGAATGGTTAAGCATTTGATGGCAATCATACAGTGTATGCCATAGTCATGAGGCAAGCAGTGTACCATTAAGTCCACACCATTAATTAAACTCTGCTGCCCCTGTATGTGTGTACGTGTGAACATACAGCACTAGCAGAGCTAGTTATTCAACCAGCTACTGTTGCTTTTTATATATTGCAAGTGCTAATTTATTGACTTACAGTTAACTCAGCACTTGATGAGTACTGCCTTTTCACCAGTCTGTTGCCACCTTGGCCAACTTCAGTGTTGTTAGTAGTACTTGCCTGTAATGTAGTCCATGAGCCAGACCATATTTGAGTTTCATATTGTGTGAGTAATTCCCAGACATCCCAGTATGATTTTCAGTTGTACCAATGTATGAAGTGTCTGAAAATGGACAGCTTAATGCCTTTTTGGATGCCATCTTTAAACCTGGCTGCCACGTAAATCATGCTATTTGAAACACATGCTCTATGACAAAATCTATTGGTAGGATCTTAGAGTTGTATTAATGAAAGTTGTTCAGCATAAAATTCTGCGTATGTGCAACCATTAGATTTTGTTATTGAGCATGTGTTTCAAATAGCATGATTTATGCTTGAAAATGACAGCCATGCTTAAACTTAAAGACGACACCCAAAAAGGCATTAAGGTACTCATCTGAGATGTCCATCACACATTTTCAGACACTTCTCACGTTGTTGGAAATGAAAATCATACTGGGAATTAGTCCACCAATTTGAGATTCAACATCAATATTTGTAGGATTGGCTCATGGGCTTACATCTGGCTGAAGTGTCTTTGTATCAAATTCGACCTCACTTGCCTGGGAGAAATGTTGTGCTGCTTTCATGACTTCACAAGTTTGCAGCACTGCTATTGTTTCAGAATTTGTGTATGTATTACTTGCAGTCAACGTTGGGTTTAATTATGAAGTCATGACTGATTCAGACCAAGTCTATCCACGGAAAGCAGGGATCCAATAATCAATATTAATATCAACATGTACGAACTTAGAAAAATGTGGGACATTTTTTAATCACCTTGTTAGGTGAGATCCAATGTACTGCACCGTAATTTGTCATGGTTATGGTGACTATTTGAGTAAAACTACCAAAATTACTTCTCCGTCGGACCAGATAACTTGGTAGTTCGTAGAAAACATTATGTATGCTGTGACGTCCACTGATCAGTCCAGTATTGTGTGCATTATGTACACAAAGACGGCAGCCTAAAGCCTAACTTGGAACAATCATGGAAAACATGCATGGTGTTGCGAACAATCTATGAAGGGTAAGGTAATGGGGTTGAAGCTAGATGAACCCCTACAAATCTAGACTCTAGGGGGACACGCACGCTCACTCGCTCTCTCTCACTCACTCACACACACACACACACACACACACACACACACACACACACACACACACACACGATTAGACAATGGCAGCCTTGCCCTTGCTACTTGGACTTTGTTGATTTGGACAACAATCTATCTAAAGTGTCTTGTTTTGGCTGACATTCTAAATGAATTGGTGCTTTGGTGTTTACATTTTCATCATCTACATGCATATACTATAACCTGTGTTCAGCAAACTACTCTCAAAGGATGAAATAGGGCCATCATTTTGTCCCTTGTGATACTGCCATTTGCTTGGGGATTTGTTTCTCTCGGGCCTGACTCGGGCAGCATGATAGACCATCAGATCATTTGTATGGCATAGAATATGCTGCTAAATAAGTTACGATACAGCATCCAGGTTCCTATTTGTACTGTTGGCAATACTCCATAACGAATATGTGTATACACTACTCTTCTCTGGTTTATTCCTCAAGCCATGTAACGTGTTCATAAATCTCTCTCCAGTTGTTCAGAAACATCAGGCTGGTTACATGATCTGTTGTCATGATCAATATATTTCTCGGATTCTACTTAAAAAAAGAACTCTTTATGGTAGTGATATCATGTTTTAAACCAGACCAGTTGAAGTCTATGGGACTGGTTTTTCCATGTGGGTTTCTTCCGTAGCTAAGCAGCTGTCCGTCTCCACTCTGGAGGCGGGTGCTGGCGTAAGGTACCAAGGAAGGCATTGATTTTTTTTCTTGAAAATTCTCTCCCTGATTGTATCAATTTCCCCTGTCACAGCAGCTGTATAGTGAGATGTTGATGCCATCTTACTATAATGCAGCGTTTTTATGTATGTTTACTTATGCTGCTCCTAGAAGCTTTGCATCTCGGGTGCCAAACTTTCAGGGGTTCATCTACGACCCCACAGTCTGGGTGTCACAGTTTTATTTTTATTGAAATTCACCCAGCTATTAACATTTCCCTTTGTATTTATTACATACAATTGTTCACAATGCTATGTGAACAATTACCTACAATTGTTCACAACGTCTTGTGTATGATTGTCTCAAGTAACACAAGGACGAGTCATCGCTAAACGTTGCTGTAACTGCCAGTATTATGTCGCAATTGTGAGAGTTGTATTCCAAGAAGCATCGATACATTGACTGGCAGCACCAAGTACCAAATTAAAGATGGATATTTCTGTGACTGTTTTATATTGTGACAGTCACTTACGAACTACCAATTTACCCCATCGGATGATGGGCATTTTTTCTAGTGTGAACAACTGAAGACTGATTGCCATGTTGCAGGTGCAGCCCTGTTGGTAGTGCAGAAGCTGGGCAGCCCTAGCTGGACAAGGTCTGAGCATCTGTCCTCTATAACAGCCTACACACACCCCACTACAACAGCTGGCAGTCTCCACAGGAGCCAACCCCACTGAAGGTACTACTCCACTGTTGCACATGTTAAAATTGAAGGGCTGTTAACAGATTGAAGTCTTTGGCATCTGCAAAGGAAACTAACTGGAACTTGTGGTGAATGTGTAACAGTTGGCTTCTTTTGTGGTGTCAAGTGAAACTGAACCTTGTGTGTGTATTCAAGATATAAGGTGTTTAAGTATTATAACATTAATTTTACAAACACATAATAAATTTTTAACATTATTCACATAACTACTAAACTAAATAGTATTGGTCATGGTAATTACCTCTCAAGAAATTGTTTGTATTCTTTCCAAATATTTTGACGGACTCACTCGGGAGTAATGGTGACTTAACTACTCAGATACTGAGATTTTAAAATATTGAAGATTATATTATTACTATATAAGGATATATTAGTCAGCCAGTCATGCTTTTATGGGAGCAATTTAAGATATTTCGAAGATGGGTTTAAGTGTGCAGAAAATTAAGAATTTAAATGTTATTTGGTGCAAAACATTGCTGATGCTTTGCATGGTCACGTGTATGTGCTTATGAATCCAATCTGACGAGCAACAGTTTTTTCTATGTGGGGTGCTTCTTTGGCTTAACAGCTGTCCTTATCCGCTTTGGGGGTGGGTGCTGACATAAAAAGGTAAAAAGGGTATGTTTCTTATATACCACTTCACCCCCTGGCAAACCTGTTTATTCCAAAGCCATCGTGACTTCTGTGGAAAGGAAGGCATTGGCTTCTGTCTTGAAATGCTCTCTCTCCCTGATTGTGATGATTTCATCGTAGAGTTGGTGAAAGATCATTATTTATTTTTTCCATAGCCGACCATGTTAAAAAATTTAGTCTTGCACGTCAAATAACGATTCAGATTTGATCACAATAGCACACGGTTTTGCATGTCAAGAGTGACATGCTGTAGAGTTTTTCTCAAATCCTACAATTTTTTCTTCAAGAAAATTAGCATAGCAGATGCTACGCGTCAGGTGTCAACAAAAACAAGAAGACTGTCTGCACACACAGGTGATCCTTCCGTCACTGACAGGTCCATACTCTGCTAACCAGCGACTAGAAATGTTATGCGGTGCACAGCAGAAGTGGCGTGGTCTGCAACTGTGCCCTTTGTCCTGTTCAGAAAAAAAAAAAATTACCGTTCGAAAAAACTTTGAAAGGGGGAAAGTCTCAAAGTCACTGGCGCGTCTTTCGAATGCCATGGACCAGGAAGTGAAATAGTGATCTATCCCCAGTTTATTCCATTGGCCTTCGGTACGAATGTCCTCTTGTGGCCAGCAGTGTTTGAGGATGGAATTGCCACAGCAGCTGTGTGGTGAGATGTTGATGCCCTGGTGGCTCTTTGCACTGTCGGAGGAGGAGGAGGCAACATGCTATTGAGTAGAGTCGGAGCATCTCCAATCTCCATGGATTACGTTATTATTTTATATTGGCTGTGAAATGAACAGTTTTGATGCAGTCTTGTGTGATCGCCAGCATGTGAATGTTAGCACAGTCTTGATGTAACCTACACATTTTTGTTGATGTACGGGTAAAGTGGAAATATATCCCACCTGTTTGCAATTCAGTAATTGCCACTCAAACCTTTCAATATCGTTCAACAGTTTATTTATGCATGTTTCCACTAATTACTTACATGCTACATGTAACACCACTCAAAACGTGTGTTAACAACATTCGACTCAACGAATATTAAGACTTAGCACAACATGAAGCCACCATGGAATCTAACAGGGACATGATTATGACATGATTGATGAATGGAAGGAAGATTAAACTGTTACTCTTTATTCTGGCTGACTGGATTAGAGATGGGTTTTGGCTTCCCTACACCTCAAACCAATTTCCTGCTACTGAAATACTGATAAGATGTCAATTGCTCCCATATGTTTTTGGGCCCTGGTGAATATGAGGTCAGTGTGGGCAGGAGCCTAAGGATTTGGCTACAGCTCTGTATGAATCCTTAGAATCTGTAACAACTTGGCACTGGGACAGAATAGTTTGAACAGCATTTTTCATTATAATTATTTATTTGCAAAGCTGGGTTTTCAACTCTGGTCAAATATCACTTCAACAATCAGTCACAATTAATTAACAACATTGCAGGGTCATAGTATTCTTTAGCGTCAACTGTCCTATAAAATATCGTAATTATATTGTCATTGCCTGATACAATTTATACCAAATCCGTGGTACTAAAATATCCCTAATTTGTCACTTCAAAGAATGGTTAAATCTGTTGTCTTCGTATGGGACAAATATATTTGGACATATATATGTCAGAAGCTCGGAGATATATTACAAGATGTGTTAGAACCAATTATGATGTATTGGAGATTAATGATTGTGTGAACACATTTGCCAAATATCATCACCATTGAAGGTCTATTTGCTATGGGTGTATATTTGCTCTTTCCAGTGGCTAATGGTCGTAGATGTCTTATTTAGTAGAGGTCAAATCCTTGTTGGTATGTGTAGTTGTGGTCATCCAGTGAGGTCTGCATATCTGATGGATAAGGCAGGAGTATGTTGACTTGAAATATCATTGATGCGAACAAAAGAATCGACAGGTCATTCATGCATGACCAACCACATGCTGATAGGGTGATGACAAGATAATTATATGCTTCAGAAGCATCTATTCACAAAACAGGGACTTGACATTCCTACTTAAACTTTATGCAGACATAAGTGCGTAGCATCATAACATGTGTTAGTAAGTTGGTCGAACGTTTAAGCTTTATTAACGTGTTTGGATTTCTAACACTACAATTTGCACAATAAATTTGAAATAGCCAATATTATTGTAGAACATTTGACTTGGCTCTGGTCTTACTGACATTACAGCAGCTTGTTTACTACCAGGTAATGGTGCATTATTCCTGAAACTGGCATAGTAATATTATAAATAAATTTTAATGGGAACGTTGTAAAAGTTTTAGTGTTTCTGGTCCAACAACGTGTAATGCGACGCTGAAACCAGTTGATGATATTTCAGTCGTATGTAGATTTGCAGAAATAATTAGCATCAAAATTAGATTTTTGTGATTGGTTTTGTATGATTTGGAAATGTGATATCTGAAATAGTATTGTAGTTCCCATGAACACGTTGGTAACTGGAGCGTATTTCAGGGTGTAAATTGCATGCTGACAATGCATAATTAACTACTTAAGCAGGAGCTGTTGTTCACCTTATCAGTTTACTTAGTGGTCATACTGTTACACCTGCATCTACTACAGGTGTCAGGATTACCTGTGGGAATTCCTTTTTTTAAATGGATTTGTTTACCTGTCTTATTGATGACATGTCAACAAGGTCACAGTGCACCTGAGGTACTGGTCAGTTGGTTGGGTCAGTTGGACCAACAACTAATTTATGCCTGAGATAATGGTAATGGTATGTTCTTACATAGCACAGTATCCAGTCCTTAGGAATGCTCAAAACGCTTTACACTTCACCCCCTGACAGACCTGTGTATTCCAATGCCATCTCAACTTTACACTTCACCCCCTGACAGACCTGTGTATTCCAATGCCATCTCAACTTCTCTGGGAAACATTCTGTATTTATAATAATGATAATAAGTTTCTTATATTGACCTCACGCAATGACTACAGTAGATGTGATGTTATATGTTAACATTACTCCCAGTGGGTAATTCTGCCAGTATGTGATTTCACTTGTCATCTATTGTCTAATTAAAAGCACACTACTTTGGACGTGGGTGTGAAGTAGACTGCTGAGCCACCTGTGTTACTGTGATCATAGCAGTAAAGGGTTGCATGTATCAAAATGACCAACAACTTCGTTACTGGTTACTGACGTATCAAAAGGGCCAGCGTGCTGAAGTGGTTACTTGCTAGACATCACCAGGAGCATAGTGATGGCTGACTTATCGTTATCCTAGGAAGGAATGTTCTACTTTTGCCACTGGCAGAATGCTCATGAGTTGCTTTGAAGGGTTGTTGACATTTATAGTGTAGAGACCAGTATGTTGGCTCTCTAGATTTACACTGACCCATTTGTATGAGGCTGTCAGCTGTACTGCAGACTATGTGCACCAGACTATGTGCACGGATGTTTTGTTGTAGCTGTCACAACAAAAACATCACAAATGAGGCCATACAAACTCACTATCATCTGGTGTCATCAAACCTATAGGGATAGTGACTTGCTCCCCATGTTAATACAGTTGTAACCTATCTGTTTAACAACTCAGTTTTACCTGAGTTCTTTCATGTTGTATTAAGTTTCTTTAAAGACCAATGACACTATAAAATGTGAGTGACATAGCCAGCGCAGTCCATGTTGCTTGGTGAAAGAAATCATGGCTTGGCAGTACCTGGGGTTTGTGGATATTTGATGCTATCACCTGCATGAGAAATGACCCCAACTTGCCCTCATATGCTTGATTGCCTGATGCTTTGATCAAGCCAAAGTGTTGTGCCAAAAATTCCTGCGCTGGTGTTGACTGCATAGAGTCGATAGCAGGTATAGTGTTATATCTGATGGCATGCATAATACATAAAGTTCTGGTCAGAGTGTGTGCACACGTACCTGTATGCATACACGCACGTCATGCAAGACTTGTATAAAAAGGAAGTAAGATATGATGTTAAGTAGCCAGGTTCACTTCCACAGATAACAGCTAATGGGCTTGTGATAAAACGAGTTTTCTCAGTATGGCTACAGTGGCATGTTAACAATTCCAGCAACAATTTATGTTTATCACAAGTACCTATGAAAAATAAAAATATCCTAGTTTCTCATCAGAACTTTTTCTAAAAGCTAAAGAGGGATGAGGTTTTTTAGTATGCTGATGGGGTGTTAGCGATCACCAACAATTTCAGAACTCAACCAGGTGTATTTCTTTCATATTTCTGCAGAACTATACAAAAGCAGTGACCTCGGCGTGATTTGGATCTAGCTTATTGTTTGTCATTTGGAAAAAACATAGAAGACAAAAAATATGTGTGCTACTGAGAAACTGCAAATATTTTATAATTATAATTTATAATTTTATATTACATTATTTCATATATCTACATAATAATGCAGGTAATTACATTGCATGTTGCTCTCTTTATCCCTGTAGTCCGGGGTGAGGCTGGCACTGATACCAGTAAAAAAATGTTTTCCCTTAATCACTAGTCCCGTTTCACTGCCGTCTTCAACAACCGTCTCCATTCCCCCATCCCTCACTCTCAGTCTCCGCTCCCCCCATCCCTCACTCTCAGTCTCCGCTCCCCCATCCCTCGCTCTCAGTCTCCACTCCCCCATGATGGGCCCCATCCCTTGCTCTTAGTCTCCACTGCCCCATCCCTCGCTCTCAGTCTCCATTCCCCCATCCCTCACTCTCAGTCTCCACTCCCCCATCCCTCGCTCTCAATCTCCATTCCCCTATGATGGGCCCCATCCCTCGCTCTCAGTCTCCACTCCTCCATCCCTCGCCCGCAGTCTCCACTCCCCCATCCATTGCTCTCAGTCTCCATTCCCCCCCATCCATTGCTCTCAGTCTCCACTCCCCCATCCCTCGCTCTCAGTCTCCACTCCCCCATCCCTCGCTCTCAGTCTCCACTCCCCCATCCATTGCTCTCAGTCTCCACTCCCCCATCCATTGCTCTCAGTCGCCACTCCCCCATCCCTCGCTCTCAGTCTCCACTCCCCCATCCCTCGCTCTCAGTCTCCACTCCCCCATCCCTCGCTCTCAGTCTCCACTCCCCCATCCATTGCTCTCAGTCTCCACTCCCCCATCCCTCGCTCTCAGTCTCCACTCCCCCATCCATTGCTCTCAGTCTCCATTCCCCCATCCCTTGCTCTCAGTCTCCAGTCCCCCATCCCTTGCTCTCAGTCTCCATTCCCCCATCCCTTGCTCTCAGTCTCCACTCGCCCCATCCCTCACTCTCAGTCTCCACTCTGTATGTATATATATATATATATATATATATATATATATATATATATATATATATATATATATATCAATAATTCATTCGTACAATGGAAACCTGCCCAATCAGTATAATATAATAAATATTGTGTCATTAATAAAAGTATCAGTTAATCGGCCATCATCCAGCTGAAATACACACATCAGTGACCTGTGATATCTTTCATAAGACAGACACTGAAAACTGGTAGAACAAGTAAACTTGTAATTTCTGTCCCAGCTGTATCCTACATGCTTTGCTGGCAAGTACCTAGTCCAGACAGAGACAGCTGTACACAGTGGGCCAATCATTCACTGTTCTGTTCACCCATTACTCTTGTCTCCTCCTGTGTTTATGATTGATGGCCATGCTTTACCCAACAGGGTCTCTGCTCCACAACTAATGAATACACACTCCTCTGAACCACAGTTGTAAGTTGGTTCTTTCATGCTGCTTTCCAATTCACTGAACACCAAAATTGGCCTCCCTGTGCCACGCCAGCGCCAGGGCTGTCTAATGGGTTGTGTTATGAGAAAGTTTCTATGACTCAGATACCATGTCTGCTGCCAATATTGGAAATCGTTGGTTGTGCTTGGCTGAATACATAGTGTATTCTGTTCAGATGTGGGTATGGTATGCTGGCTAAATTGCCCCTGATTTAAGGTGTTTTTATTTTAGCATACTATTTTGTGAAAGTTTATTAAACAAGTTGAAAAATCAGTATCATTATGGATCACCATTATCAATGAGTGAGAAACTGTTCTGCAAACGGATTGTTTCCAGGAACAATGGGTGTGTTAACATGCGTGACTTTGTAGACATGGTTCCACAGTCTAAATTGTTTCACTTGTATGTTAATAGTAGTGTTATGCGACAGCATGGTTATGCCGTAGTTCACTGCTGCATTTGCCAAGTAGCTGGCACATCGAAGTTGTGAGCCAATATGTGCGTAAGGAAACCTGTTAGGGTATACCTGTGTAAATAAGTCAGTTAGTGTTTTTACCACAAGATCTGTTCACACCTGTGGTAGGCACGTAAATGATGGCATATATCTGATGACACAATTGAGATGTTTAGTAGACAAATACACAAATTGTCATGCAGAAACAACACATCCCAAAATAATATGCAACATTTTGTTGGGGGGATCCACAATAAAAAATTCTTTGGGGATTGGTATCTTCTGACCGTATGGGAAACCCTTGGTTATATTGTTTTATTATTGCTCTTGCTACTGCTCAGCATTGGCATGTTGGATTACACTGGACATTGGCATGTTGGATTACACTGGACATTGGCATGTTGGATTACACTGGACATTGAAAATCAGTGTGAAGACTTAATAATATAGTGATACATTTAAGATGATCCAGTAACTATGTATCATAATTTATCTAGTAAAATACAGACTTTTTCTTGAATGTTGTGCTTAAAAGTCCATGTGCATATGATACTGTTTGATACATGAATAAAACGTCTCTGACCAAGTATGAAATCTGAATCCCACAATATATTGTACCATGAGGCTTGATCACATTGAAATGAGTGATAAATTGTTGCATACATAATACATTACATATTAAGTATGCAACAATTACGTTGTTGTTACGTTATATGGTGGAAGAAACTTTTTATGAACTACGATAAATGGTTTTCCTAAACATCTTTTATGTAGCTATAAAATTTGCTTAAACTTAATCGTCATGTCATGCTAGTGGGGGTGATTATTATGCATAGTAATACAGAAATTCTTTCACATTTGAGCAAAACATTAGAGTGCATTTGATACTTGGAGGTGTATTATACATGGACAATTGCTGTATCAGTGTGTTAAAATACTGCATCATCTATTTGCTACAGAGTTGCCGACGGACAGATCCGAGACATGAGTCAGAAACCATCGGGACTGAAGGCCCCCAGTAAGATCAGACAGCCTACCGGACTGCCACAACCCAAATCTGGCAGTAACATCCCCACATCCGGATCAGGCAGCAGCAGAGCACAAAGTATGTATTGCACGGATCACAGTGTTGTTCTGTCCTTCATGTGCCTCCAATAGACAGTATTCACAACATGTACGACACCTATCGGCTAAGAATAAAACTACGGTTGCGGCTTGTGTTTGTGACGTCATTGTGGTATGTTTGTGACATCATTACGGTATGGTTGTGACGTCATTGCCATATGTTTGTGACATTGTTGCGATATGGTTGTGACGTCATTGCGATATGGTTGTGATGTCATTGTGGTATGTTTGTGGAATCATTGCGGTATGGTTGTGACATCATTGCCGTATGGTTGTGACTTCATTGCCGTATGGTTGTAACGTCATTGTGGTATGTTTGTGACATCATTACGGTATGGTTGTGACGTCATTGCCATATGTTTGTGACGTTGTTGCGATATGGTTGTGACGTCATTGCGATATGGTTGTGATGTCATTGTGGTATGTTTGTGGAATCATTGCGGTATGGTTGTGACATCATTGCCGTATGGTTGTGATGTCATTGTGGTATGTTTGTGACATCATTGCGGTATGGTTGTGACTTCATTGCCGTATGGTTGTAACGTCATTGTGGTATGTTTGTGACATCATTACGGTATGGTTGTGACGTCATTGCCATATGTTTGTGACGTTGTTGCGATATGGTTGTGACGTCATTGCGATATGGTTGTGATGTCATTGTGGTATGTTTGTGGAATCATTGCGGTATGGTTGTGACATCATTGCCGTATGGTTGTGATGTCATTGTGGTATGTTTGTGACATCATTGCGGTATGGTTGTGACGTCATTGCCATATGGTTGTAACGTCATTGTGGTATGTTTGTGACATCATTACGGTATGGTTGTGACGTCATTGCCATATGTTTGTGACGTTGTTGCGATATGGTTGTGACGTCATTGCGATATGGTTGTGATGTCATTGTGGTATGTTTGTGGAATCATTGCGGTATGGTTGTGACATCATTGCCATATGGTTGTGATGTCATTGTGGTATGTTTGTGACATCATTGCGGTATGGTTGTGACGTCATTGCCGTATGGTTGTAACGTCATTGTGGTATGGTTGTGACATCATTGCGGTATGGTTGTGACATCATTGCGGTATGGTTGTGACGTCATTGCGATATGGTTGTGATGTCATTGTGGTATGTTTGTGGAATCATTGCGGTATGGTTGTGACATCATTGCCGTATGGTTGTGATGTCATTGTGGTATGTTTGTGACATCATTGCGGTATGGTTGTGACGTCATTGCCGTATGGTTGTAACGTCATTGTGGTATGGTTGTGACATCATTGCGGTATGGTTGTGACGTCATTGCCATATGTTTGTGACGTTGTTGCGATATGGTTGTGACGTCATTGCGATATGGTTGTGATGTCATTGTGGTATGTTTGTGGAATCATTGCGGTATGGTTGTGACATCATTGCCATATGGTTGTGATGTCATTGTGGTATGTTTGTGACATCATTGCGGTATGGTTGTGACGTCATTGCCGTATGGTTGTAACGTCATTGTGGTATGGTTGTGACATCATTGCGGTATGGTTGTGACATCATTGCGGTATGGTTGTGACGTCATTGCGATATGGTTGTGATGTCATTGTGGTATGTTTGTGGAATCATTGCGGTATGGTTGTGACATCATTGCCGTATGGTTGTGATGTCATTGTGGTATGTTTGTGACATCATTGCGGTATGGTTGTGACGTCATTGCCGTATGGTTGTAACGTCATTGTGGTATGGTTGTGACATCATTGCGGTATGGTTGTGACATCATTGCGGTATGGTTGTGACGTCATTGCGATATATTTGTGACATAATTGCGATATGGTTGTGACATCATTGCCATATGTTTGTGACGTCATTGCCATATGGTTGTGACGTCATTGCAATATGTGGCAATACATCACTGCAACGCCTGAAACTGGTAGATTTCAAAATTGATCATACAAAGATTAAAAAAAAGTTTTTATTATAATTCCCAAATGTTGTTGTTTTACTTAGGTAAGTGTGTATGTAGTCAGTTTTATTATCAGCTGTCGTACAAATAGACATTACTTATAACACGTATGACACCTGTTGGCTACTAATGAAGCTACGGTTGTGGAATTTAAAAAATATAGTGCTAATGCACATTCATTGCGAATTTCGTCTATTGCTGTCTTATAAACAGTCAGAAGGTACATTAATAGGCTCACAGGAAGATGTGTACAATTTGTGCGCTGTGTGCTGACACACACCTTTTGTAGTAAATACAGGCTGTATACGGAAGTGAACATTCTGCCATTGCATCATGGCAAAAATACATTTTAGTCATTTGTTAAGCAGAACATTTATCATGATGGAATTGCATGGGCGTAGGTTATTTACTGATATAAAATAAAGGAAGAACTTTTGTATTTAGGATGTTGTTATAACTGAAGAATACCTTTGATTTTTAAATCTTTGATTTTAATGCAGCTTAGATCATGATGTGGGGAAATTCAAGTGGCAAGTGCAAATATTTATTTGGAATGATTGTATTAGAAATGAGTCGGCAAAGGCAGACCCAATCGACACGGGGGTCACTGTTTGAACCAACTGTGTCAAATGGAACTTTTTAGAAGTGTAGATATGGCATGTTATCTTAAGATTCAAGACATATATCAAATGACGTAGGATGTCGATTAGGTGGTTTATTGTATTATGCAAATTCCTAAAATAAGTAAAAAAAAATTCAGCATCCTCTGTAATATTGTGGATTGTTTTGTAATTGGCAGCTGTTGGAATGACGAGGTTGCTTGTGTGATTCGTGCATCATTGTGCTTCTAATCATAGGATTCATAGCATGCCTAGATTGTGCCATGAAGTGTGCTTGTCCATGCATTCTTTACTGTGCGTGCATTGTCTGTATTTTGTGTGCATGCATGTCTGAGATGTCTGTGTATACTTTTGTAGATATCTGTCCATTACAGTAATACAATAAAAGTGAAATGGCAATGTTTCCCCTGGTACCACCTCACTGCATCGGTTTTTTATGACCTCATAAAATATAAAAGATATCACATAAAATCACATAAAAGTGCACTTATTTCCAATATGGTCTCCCAGTTGTGGCATGCTAATGCCATTACACGTATTTATTTCTGGCCCCTTCTAACTTGAAGGGAAAAAGTCAAAATGCACTGTTTGAAGCTAGTCGCATGTTAAGAAATAAGAGCACTCGCCCTGTCCATCCCTGGCCTGCACACCACCACCTCGCGCATCATTTTACCCAGGGAAACTGATTATCTGATGGTCATTATGCTGTGTAAACACATTTCTGCTTATGAATTGATGCTTGGTACACTGAATGTAGAAAACACCTCCCCCTCCCACCCAACCTATTTTTTTCTCCAGTTTATTCAACCATAATCGGAAACAGTTTCAAATTCAATCAATAGCATTCAACTTTAAAGTGAATAATTTCAATCTAGCAGGCATCCTAATACTTGCGACGCACACCTGGATGTGGTGTGAGTTAGCTCCATTGCATGTATGTTGTCTGTGTGGTGTCGATGCCTGCTGTCGTCAAACGTTGTTGTACTACCCCCTAGTTGCACCCCGTCACTTTCCCGTTGAAGGTGCACTAGAAAAGAGCGTTCGCGCAGCTGGGCTGCCATCGAACTTTGCCGAGCACTATGCGTCGGAAGTGTTGAAACAGTACCCAGGTAAACCCGAGTGTGTGTGCTTTCCTCCAGGGGGCACTGACAGCCAGTATGTGCCATTTGCCGAATGCAGCAGTGGGTACATTGGAGACGGGCAGTTTATGTCATCAATAATTACTGTTGAAGGTATACACTGGAAATTGGTAGCTTTGGGATAATGCACAGCTGAAAATGTTTGTGTTTACCGTTTGCAATTTTCACGTTTTACACAAAATTGCCAAAAAAAAAATTATCGCTCTTTGCGATATAGCATTATCCCAGTTCATTTAAGTAGAGCAAATCCGCATCTCCTTGCAGAACCACACACTTTTAAAGCAGGGAATTCTCCATGTGTACAATATTGTATTTACCACAACTGTCAAATCAGTCCAAATCGGTTTTTTTTCAGTAGTTATTTTCCAATTCCAACTTGTTCTTTGGAAAAATAAAAAATCAATTCAATGACAAAATTTAAGAAAATTTTAGACCTGATTTTTAGAATTAGCCCCAACCTTGAAGTTAGACTTGTTTTTTTTTCATAGAGATATTTGAGTAAAAAAAATTGCAGGTCAGAATTTTTAAAAGTCGTGATTCCTGGGAATGTGCATGGTCTTACTCCAGTGTACCCTACCCTGCGGTGTAGCCCTTGGGGGGGAAAAGGTGCACAGATTCTGAGTGTGGGTGACGGGTATCTCTGTGGTTAGTCTTGGTGTAACAGACTCTGTGGTTAGTTTTGGTGTAACAGACTCTGTGGTTAGTCTTGGTGTAACATACTCTGTGGTTAGTCTTGGTGTAACAGACTCTGTGGTTAATCTTGGTGTAACAGACTCTGTGGTTAATCTTGGTGTAACAGACTCTGTGGTTAGTCTTGGTGTAACAGACTCTGTGGTTAGTCTTGGTGTAACAGACTCTGTGGTTAGTCTTGGTGTAACAGACTCTGTGGTTAGTCTTGGTGTAACAGACTCTGTGGTTAGTCTTGGTGTAACAGACTCTGTGGTTAGTCTTGG
The DNA here is from genome assembly GCA_963662155.1 of Lamellibrachia columna. Taxonomy (NCBI): domain Eukaryota; kingdom Metazoa; phylum Annelida; class Polychaeta; order Sabellida; family Siboglinidae; genus Lamellibrachia; species Lamellibrachia columna. The sequence goes on along the minus strand of OY759269.1, from coordinate 34,262,924 downwards.
TGTAACAGACTCTGTGGTTAATCTTGGTGTAACAGACTGTGGTTAATCTTGGTGTAACAGACTCTGTGGTTAGTCTTGGTGTAACAGACTCTGTGGTTAGTCTTGGTGTAACAGACTCTGTGGTTAGTCTTGGTGTAACAGACTCTGTGGTTAGTCTTGGTGTAACAGACTCTGTGGTTAGTCTTGGTGTAACAGACTCTGTGGTTAGTCTTGGTGTAACAGACTCTGTGGTTAGTCTTGGTGTAACAGACTCTGTGGTTAGTCTTGGTGTAACGCTCTAACAGAACCAATTCATACAGACATACCTGGCAGTTTCATGGTATGTGCTTGCGTACGTCGCACGTTTAATGACTGGTCTACATTGCTAACTTTTGTTGTGTGTCGCACGATTGCACGACACACAACGATATTCCGTTTTGTGGTTGTGTGACTGGATCAGCCTGTCAACTCATGTGCGTGCCACCGCGATCATAGCGTTGTTCTCTGGAACTAACGAATATGCGCTTTGGTTGGCCCGTTGCCTCGACTCAGTTTTGTTGAGTTGCTAAACCAGCCTTCAGTGCACGACTGCTCCATCCTCATAACAAAAGTTTACCAATGTACGCCTAGTATAACATTAGGTAGTTGTTGATTTTCTGGGAACATATATGATGAAACTGCATTAGTTATTCTGTCGGGCATAGAAAGAAGGCTAATAACTGGTTGGTCATTGGTAGTGGCACTGTATTGTTGTTCCTCTGTGCACATGTTGTCTGTCTTTCTGTCACAGGTTGGTCATTGGTAGTGGCACTGTATTGTTGTTCCTCTGTGCACATGTTGTCTGTCTTTCTGTCACAGGCACAGTTTTCTCTCACATTTTTCACACTTGTAGGGGTGAGTTTTCATGGCTTATTAACACATTCCCTGACTTGTTGCAATCTGTTTTGTAGAATTGTTGTATCTGTGAGTGCCAGCAAATAGGTTTCATGGTGTTATTGTGATCGTGGCCATGATTTTACATTGACCATAAGACAAATACATTTGTAATGTTTGCTTTCAGAAATCTACAGCGAACTACTGTCATATGGTATTATATACTACCAAGGTAGTCTCTAGAATGTTTATGTCTTAGTTAATTCTCTAATGCAAGTTCCCAGCTCATTCCGGAATTGGCTGACCCATAGTGTGGTGCCACTTTTACAGTCACAGCGCCCTCTTGGGTTGCTTTCGACAGTAGGGAATTATCCATTGCGGTTCCGGTCAAATTAAGCGCAAAGGAATTCTGTGTTTCACATTATTCATATCCAGCACATAACTTAGAAATATACATAAACACAACTTTGTAGTATATCTACAAGTTAAAGCCATGTTTCTTGACTTAGATATGGTGACATTATTACAAGTAGCTGAATAAATAACTTGGATGATGCCAGCTCTGTGAATTCACATACCTAAATTTGCCAAACTAAAAAAATTGCACAGCCAATCCGTGAAGCTGATGCAGTCAGCCAATCATCACACATATTGCAAAAGGTGCAGCCTGCACTACAGGAACATGGCCAGTGTGTAAGGAACAAGTAACATGCTGAAGCAACCGGTTGTTCTGTCGTAATTGACTATGTCTAAACAAAATCAGCACAAGTCTTGGATACCATTTCTTTTTGTATATCACGTGTATAATTCTTGATAATGTTATTGTAATATTTATAAATCTGTGTTAAAAATACACCAACATATTGTTTCTTTTGATCATCTTTACTTCTATAAATGATAAATTTATTGCTTGTTTTTAAGGATGTCTCATGTAATAAAAGTTTTTCTAAGGAGCAATCACATATATAGTAGTCTTGTGTTCCCATTCATGTCGAACCTTGGTGAAACATTGGTCCTATAGCCTGTGATATCTACAATATATAGGCTCAATTGGTCTTGTGTTCCCATTCATGTCGAACCTTGATGAAACATTGGTCCTATAGCCTGTGATATCTACAACATATAGGCTCAATTGGTCTTGTGTTCCCATTCATGTCGAACCTTGATGAAACATTGGTCCTATAGCCTGTGATATCTACAACATATAGGCTCAATTGGTCTTGTGTTCCCATTCATGTCGAACCTTGATGAAACATTGGTCCTATAGCCTGTGATATCTACAACTTATAGGCTCAATTGTCAACTCTTTTATGTCTATCAGTATATTCACCATTTGGAAACCAGAAAATAAAGGCAACGGTCAGCATGGTTGACTTTCTGCTAGGTGGAAAATAACATTGTTGCCATGACAACACAAAAAAGTAAAAAAAAAATTAACATGGACAGCTGCGTCATCTACCAAGTTTGTGTGGTTTGAACTCTGGAATATGTGTATTTATGTAATTACTGTTTTATACGTGATTATCAACATATATGCTAAGACAATATTATATTGAATATATGTTGTGCATATAAACATGTACTTGCTAAAGCAAGTATACAGATCTTGAGGGTCTGGTAAGTGACATCTGCTGGTACTGTGCACATTAGGAATAGCTTGTTTTCTCTATAATGGACACGTTTGAGACTAGAAAATGTGGCTGTAGTAGACATGTGTATGTTGTAGCGGGCAAGAGTTGTAAGCATAGTTAAGCAGATTTGGGACTCCAAAACTTTTTAATATGATAATTAATATACAGTTGTTCGTTATAGACAGGTTTTATTGTAGCTGCTACTAAGGCAATACTCTATAGACATCATTTGTATAGAGGGTATTATGTGGTGTGGATTTGGAATGGTTCCTGTATGTTAATTATAAGAGCACACCCTAATATGAAAACACCCATTAAAACATACTTTTCCTTGTGTAATAAAAAATAATATAAACATGAGTACGTCATTTCTAGTGTGGGAGTTCTACTGCTATGCTAGCACATACATACAACTCTTGGAATACTTAACAGTATTCTGAAACCGTTGACTGTTGAAACTGTTGAACTGGAATGCTTTCCTGAGTTCAGGAAGTAGCAATAATCATGAATGTGGGCCACCGTGATTATCAGTTGTATTTCCCCTGTCCTAGGTCCAGAGTTATCTGCTGTGTCAGACCCAGCAGATGGCTATAAGATTGGCGACCGTGTCTGGGTCGGAGGCACAAAGCCGGGTACGATCGCATACATTGGCGAGACTCAGTTCGCTCCAGGCGAGTGGGCGGGGGTTGTGCTCAACGATGCTGTTGGTAAGAACGATGGCAGCGTTGCCGGCGTAAGGTACTTCCAATGTGAACTCAAACATGGCGTATTCTCCCGCCTCACAAAACTCTCGCGCGAGCCCTCGAGCACCACGTCATCGTCGCCAGCTGACTCGACAACACAACAGATGCCGCCGGCGCGACTGCCTGCATCGAATGGTGCCATGCTGCCACCTGGTGTTGCTGGCATGAACAACCCGTCGAAACTTCGGTCTGCCTCCGGAGCGTCGCATGCCTCTAGTAGAAGTGAAAGCACTGTTATACACATCAAGCTGAATGATCGTGTGCTTGTTGGGGGCACTAAGACGGGCGTGCTACGCTACCTCGGACCCACAGACTTTGCAAAGGGAGACTGGGCTGGGGTAGAACTGGACGAACCCATGGGCAAGAACGATGGAGCGGTTGCGGGCAAGAGGTAAGTACCCCTCCCAAGAAAATTTTCCTAAGCAAACTTGAGCAAGCGGGAAATCTGAATTTGTGATTTCCTATGTCATTTATTTGTCCAAAAGTGAATCAAATAATGAATACCAAAATTATATTATTACCACAGCACATGTTTGGACGGTCTTCCAAATAGAGAACAAACACAAACTTAGTAGATATGGATATGGGATAATCGATGTGCTGTGAGTAATTTTATAAAATGGTTCAATCTTAAAAATCGGTAATGGCTGTAATCATGGGTAATTTTTATCATAAAAAACATGATTGTTTTAGGGAAATAGGACTGGGCTGAAAGGTTGGAATATGTGGGACGTGTCAGTGAAATGGATGTAGTACCATTTCCAGTTCCAGAATTAGAATGGATGGTTTGTTTTTAAAAGTAATTGGAATTTCAATTGGTGAAAATGTATTTGGTATTTTCAATTACATCGTAACTTTTCAACTAAAATTATTGCATATTATTTGTAGCAAATAATTAAATATAATATGTTGTGTGTATCATTTGTTTGCCATTATGCAGAAATTAAATAAAACTGCTCTAAGGTATTAAAATATGTAATTGTTTGGCATTGAATAATGTCTTGGGTTGCTCTGTTCATACACTTTTATTTTGATATTGGAATTGGTGTTTTGGTATTTTTGGTTTGTAACTGGAATTGGTATTTGTTATTGGTGTGTACTTGGAATTTATATAATGTAATTAACCTCAAGTCTGTCAGTCACATCCAGCCTCTCTGCTGTAGGTACTTCCAGTGTGTGCCGCTCTTTGGTCTATTCGCCCCCGTCCAGAAAGTGGTCAAAGCTATGGGGGTCACTGCACCGGCCACGCGGCGTGCGTCTCTCAACAAATGCTCGTTGAGCGCACTAGGTGGCGGGCCACGCTCGCGGAGCGGCAGCCAGGAGTCCATCAGCTCCATTGGCTCGAGCATCTCTAATGTCTCCGGTCGGGGACGGGTAAGATTGGGTGTGGTGTCCCTCGGTAACCAGGTACTTCTACTAGCCGCTGTTCTCTAGGGGATTATCTCAAAACTGCAGCACTCCTCGCCCAACAAATGAACCCCTGATAATAATAATTATGATGTGTAATTTTTTTTTTATGATTATATCCATAATTTCATAATTGTCTTATTATTTTCCATACACCATGGGAAAACCCAGCTTAAGTTGGAAAAATCACAACTTGAGATTTAAGTGTTTTTTGAGAGTGCATTAATTTCAGTATCACAAAAAAACCCAGAAATTAGTTAACTGAAACGGTTTACATTTTACATCGATTTGAAATTCCACTTTTGTAGGAAATAAACCAAACTGAAGTTATGGAAGTTGCTAATATCTCAGTTTGTGATTTTCCTTCTTAAGCTGGGTTATCTCATGCAGTGTCACATATTATTAATTAGTAGTTGTTATTGAAAAGTTTTGTGATATCCATTCCGTTTTGTAGTTCGCAGGTTGCAGCAAGGCTTGTGTTGATGTTTTGGGACGATCCCCGACCTCTTCTCTATTAATATGATGTGCAGCATTCAAATCTACAGTGCAGAACATGCGCAGATTCTTGGATGTGACAATCGGTTTAAATTACATAATGCAAAGTCACTGGCGACATAAAAGAACAGTAATATGTTATTAAAACTCACTTGTTGAATTTGATTTGACCTAAATATAGCCAGTGGTTGTACCGGAGCATTTCGTGTTTTTTAGTGTGGTATCTTTCGCATTAAGAACGTAAATGCTCAAAGCGATTAAAATTATATTCTTGTAGTTTATGAATCCTGGTTTTCTACCATAATATATGGGATGGTCTATTAGGGTAGAATACCTTGCACGGAAGGCGTGCTTGTGTGTGCCATGTGGATGATAATGCTGCACAAAGTTTGCATGTATTCTCTTGTAAAATTGTGTGATTGATATGTAAGATAAATAGTGATTTTCAATAGTTGTTGTATTGTGAAGTTGTTTTGGACGTATGTAGTTGAATCTGTTAGCTAGTGATTGCATTAAACATTTAACAGACAGTGGAATATGTTAAAGAGTAGATAAATTATTGATGTAAGAGATACTGGTAATCATTTCTATTTATCGTAATCGATCAAATTGTAGGACATTAACGAGTGCAGAGTTTTGTTTTAGCTGGCACAACTTGCTAATCGGTGGTAGCATCCAAAATATTTTTTTTAACCAAAGTTGATTGTGTAGAGAAATGACTTTGTTCTAATTTAAACTTACTTGTTTTAATAGGTTCTTAAGCAGTAATGTTTTATGTCCTTGACTGGAAATTAAAACTGTTTAAAGTAGAGAAACACAATTCAGTTATTTGTTGCTTAATTATATATATGATATCTAGCTTCCATACCTCGATTCAAATCTAGAAAACAATTAAAAACATGCCATTTACCCACAAGAAAATATAGCATTGTAATTCCTTTATCTTTGCTTTTTATTAGAAGCATAAAACAGCATTCATGTAGTAACTGACATTAAATAAATAGAACTGATATATATATATATATATATATATATATATATATATATATATATATATATATATATATATATATTTATATATATTCACATTTGCCATACTTAATTAATTGCGTTAGCAAGGTCAATAAAATTAGTTCTTACAGAAGGATCCAGTTAACGGTAGTAGCTGCAGCTGCCATGTTAATATATTTGTTAAATAAATGCAAAGTAATAATTACTTAATTAATCAGTGCAACATGTATAAAGCATTAAATAAGGTGCCATCTGCACTGACCGTGGTCAGAGCTTTAAAGTGACACCTTGGATCAGACAATTCAATTTATGACAAAATATTAATTAAACTGTAGAAACTATGAGTATTTTCGCAGGTAACAAATCGGTGATGGCAACCGTTATTTACCACCCAAATGTACTCTTGTTAGATTGATTTAATTTGAATGTTGTGAACCATTTTACAGTTGTTAAATTTCATTGGACTAACTGTTGTTACAAATATCTAAGCAAATAACTACTTTATAGAGTAGAAAAGCACAAATTAATTGTATGTATTACGGTGTGATTCTTGATGTACGTGTTTTGACCCCAGGTGTTCACTTTAATCTGCTTGTTATTCTTTATAGTAACTCATGCACAAACCATAGAACACACACCATGCATTAACTACACACATCTTCCACGTGACCTGCACACTGTACTCATTCATTGGGCCATTTTTATTGCACACACGGTAATAGTTAAGCGAATTGATTAACTCACGACTAATCAATTGTCTACAAAATTGGCAATAAAATTGTGTTAAGACGATGACTGGCGTAAAATCTGTCTAGATTTAGCTGGCTATTGCATGGTTAATTCACAACAGTTGATCTAATAAATAAATTAAATCACTAACTCGGATTCATTATTGCTACCATGTTAGTGATGAGTTTATTCTTATTATCGTTTTGTAATGTTAATTATTTTGTGTTCAGCTACCCTGTAGAATTTACAGAATAATATGAGTAGTTTACTTTAAGCTTACAGAGAAGTTTATTTCTATATTACTTGAATTAAATGAGAATTGAATTTTGTAAGTTTTTGCTTTATACCATAATAGTCATGCATTTGCATTAAATGTAAAATTCAGTTAGGTTGTATAGTAACATATATATATATATATTCCCTGATTGTCCTGTATACTTGAAGTTTCCTTAAAACACATTGAGAAATATGTCCAGGATTTAATATTTCAGACATTAATAATTGGCACCAATAAGATAAGAGAAATTTTGATGTGCCCGTGTTGAGTAGAACATCTTCACCGTGTTCGTTTCTCCCTCCCAATTTTCACTTGACATTTAGCATGTTTACTAATTAATCATAATGTATTTTGGTGTAATTTTTGCAACTGGCTGCACTGCTGATTCTCCTGTGAACTTGTCAAGTGTACAATTGTGAGATACTGTTACCTGTCTGCAGACGCCATCCAGACCAACAAAGTCTCGTCCAACCAATCTGAATCTGTCGGCTGCTGCCACTTCGGGATTACAGGTGGGTCTATATGCTATATCAATGAAAGAGAAACAAAACAGTTTGTTGGTTTTTGCTTTTTGTGGTTTCACCATGTCGAGGTTTGTACTTAGATTTACATGCTTGGTTTGTTTGCTCGTCAGACCCAGCCAATTGGCAGTGGTGCTGCGTCGAGCAGACTTGCGTCCCATTCTTTCTTATTTATTATTTTGTTCGTTCCCTATTGACAATGGGAATCAAGAAAGTGACTTCAGTCCTTCCTTTCATGGACACCATTATCAACATAGTTAATATGATGGCTTTCATTGACTAGTAACTGGCAGGAGGGGGCAGAATAGCCAATCAGAAGTCTTCTTTTTTCCTACTATGTTTGTACTCTGTCTTTTCACAATGTCAAATACAAAATGAATATAATAAAAAAATTCTTTATCAGAAGCATGAACCAATCAGTCATCGATGAAATTGGTTAATCGGAACAACACTATGTCTAGGTTCTCTAAACCTCTTTGGTCGGCCTGGCACCAAGAGGGATGCAGATCCCAGGATTGTCTGGTCATGTGGCCACAGTCACATGACCATCACCCAGGACGACATTCAGTCACGTGAACATCTGGGTCTTGCAGCCTATCCTTGGGTGTCACAGCTGGCCCCAGAGAGATCTGACCGAGCTGTCCCATTTATTGCCGTGTTTGAAATTCATGATAAATATGATGCATTTATTTAATGAGATTCCTTGTGTTGTTCTGTCATAAACATAAGTGCTGGAAACTGCATTTCTAATGGCAATCTTGATGTAGTTGTCTGATGGATGGAAGGGAAGGATTATACAGCAGTGGGAGGGGGAGGGGGAGGGGGAGGGGCGGGAGGAGAGGGGGAGGAGGGGGAGGGGGAGGACTCTAAAAATAACGTCTCTTTTTTACTAAATAATTGCATGCACCATTTTGTATGCAATGATCATGCATAACATAAACCACTAGTTTTGTTGTAGTCTGACCAATTGGACACGGCGATTACAAAATCATAACTGCACACAGTATTATCACAAGCTCTCAATTCATTTTGCGATATTTTGTAACCGAAATGCACTTCACACAGAAAATAGCAGTCGGCCTCATTTTCGATGCATATGTTAATATATTAAGTGGAGCCCTCTGTTGGCTACTTTTCTTGCACGGGTCCTATTTATGTTATCTTGTTTTCCAACAGAAAGCACTCAAGGAGAAGGAGGAACATGTAGAGCAACTATTGCGGGAGCGTGACCTTGAAAGGTCAGAGGTTGCACGAGCCGCAGCTCAAGTTGACAAGGTCTGTCGGAAAAGCGAACAGTCATCCTGTTTACGAATCATAACGTTTTTATTGTCACCAGACTATTGTAGATTTTTTTCATTATACACTGTAATAATCAGCTTTGTGAGAGTAAATTCTGATTTGTGTAGTATTTTTTTTAGAGATATCTCTTCCCAACAGAATGTTTTGCACTAGAAAAGTCCAGTGTAACATGGCAGACAGGAAGAGAAGTTTTATGTGTAGAATTTCCAATATGTTTTGTGCAAAAATAAAACGTATGCTATTGCAGTTTTTAACAGTATTAATGACTTATTAACAGTAAAAAAATTAAAAAGAAAGTATGCTTGATTGTTTTACAGTTTCATAACAATTGCCATGGTGTGTGATCTTTTTTGTAAATTTTACCTCTCTGTCAGTTTCGCATGTATGGCATTGGCAATGACTGGGTCTAGTGCAAGGAGTCATAAGCTTTTGCAGTGGCTGCTTTTTTTCCCAGGCAAATCGGCTAATTATCTATGAAATGAATAAAATATAAACGTAATGAAAAAAAAATTTGGGAGTTCAAAATGGTTGGTAAGCTTTACGCGAACTTTAGCTATGAATCTCAAATAATTGTCCAGTGCACTTTCTGTAAGCGTAGTGCAGTGAAACGATTGGTTGACTGTGACTGCAGGCCGAGAATGAACTGATGACAATTAAATCTGAATACAACCATTACATGGAGGAGAGGGAGGTGGAGAAGACACGTCTACAGACATTGGTTGATCAACTGACCAATGAGAAGAAGGACACTGTCGCTCTTCTCGAAGAAGAGAAAAGGTGAGACCATCATGGGAAACGAGAGGGAAACATCTCGCACAATCAGGGTAAAGTAGGAACATTTAAAATCGTGATCTCGTTGGATGAGGTGAAGTTATGGAGAAATGTTATTATTTAAATTGATGATCAGGGCTTCTCAGCTATATTATGTATACAGCAGGGAAAGTCAGAAATAAAGTAATTTTATTAAGGTTGAAGGATATTGACTGAAGATATAAATTACTGTTGCTAGTTTCCGTGAAGGTAGTCAATTTGTGTTTTAGCCAGCCAGCGAGATAAAGTATCAGTAAAACAAATATCTTGGGGAGTATTGTATTATTGTATAAACTTTTTGTCAGGAATAGAAGTCGGGAGAGTCGGGAAACCTATAATCTATCAACCGGGCAAGAAAACATTCCAGGTTGAATATTGCATACGTCAGTTTTGCAACATGGAATGATTCTCAACTTACTTACAACTTGAAGGCAGTTGCAGGGAAGACAAATGCTACAAAGAAAAGCAGCACTAGTCATACAGTTGAACAATAATTTTGTTGTTGGAAGAACGTGTTTGTCGTAGAAATAAGCAGGATTTAGCTTCAGCATATTTTATGCTAGGCAGCAGGAGTAGTAAAATAAACAAAAATACTAGTCCGCCAAGGTTTTTACAAGTACTGTAAATTATGAAAACAACACAAATTTAAACCTGGTTTTACTCAGTTGCTGGCTTAACTGAATCAAAGAATAAAACAAATTAATATAAAGCAAAGTTTATACTAGACTAACAGACTAGTTGGTACGCAGCTTTACTACTCTAGCAATCTTCAATAGTGTATGGACTGTTTAGTAATTCTACCCTTGGACAAGATTTTCCATTGGTGTAAAATGACAAATGAAGATGTTTTCAGTTATCGTCTGGCATATTGTGTGTGCATATTTTGCACCACAAACTAAAATGAAGATACAAAATGTGATGATGATCGACAATTAAATATGGCAATGATGTTGTATGTTTTTATAGGAAAGTGGAAGACCTACAGTCTACAATTGAAGAAGAAACAGTGATGTTGTATGTGTTTGTAGGAAAGTGGAAGACCTACAGTTTACAATTGAAGACGAAACAATGATGTTGTATGTGTTTGTAGGAAAGTGGAAGACCTACAGTTTACAATTGAAGAAGAAACAATCACAAAAGATGAATTGGAGGTAACTGTTTTAGGTTTATTGGTACATAGTCTGATAGTTTAAAATCATGTTACATTATATAGACTATATCAATGGGACTATATTAAATCCAATATGTTGTGTAAAAATTTTTTTTTTTAATTGCTTTAGAAGTATATGAGAAAACAATGAAGTTTTATTTCAAGACAAGAAAATGCAGTATTTGAGTCAGCCTCATCGTGCTGTAGTCAAAACATGCAGGTGGACGATGGACATTACATGCAGTTAAGTTTAGAATACCAAGATTGTGTGACTTTATCACTGATAACTAGTCCTGTGACAGTTCTGGGTCTGGAAGGATGTAGAACTGAGATCCGCGGTTGAGACCCGCGGCACCTGTTGGGACCCGTGGCACCTGATGGGACCTGCGGCTCCAGACCTGAGACTGTGACAGCACTACTAGGCATTCACTTGACCGTGCCGTCCACTGACCTATACCTTGGCTTGCAGGAGCAGACGGCCGAACATTCACGCAATATGGGCGAGATTGAGAAACAGCTGCAGGAGGCACGGGCCAATGCTGACGGTCTAGCCCAGCAGGTTACACTACATCAGGTGCATAACTTCTTCGTCTTCCCTGGTCCGTTGCGGGGCGGGGGCCACATCACTTAGTCTGTTCTGCCTTCTTGATGAGTCGTCTCCATCCATCACAATCTTCTGCCATTCTTTCCCACTCTCGACTGTTCACCTCTGACCTTTCAAGATCTCTCTTAACACTGTCTCTCCATCTTAATCTCAGTCTTCCTCTTCTCCTTCTACCACCCTCTTCTGCTTTCCCTGCTCTCTTCGTCAATCTCTTCTCACTCATTACCTGTATGTGTCGTGCCCATCGCAGTCTGCTCTCCACCCTTTGTTCTTCATACCTTCTTCAGAGGTTACATCAGGCACATAAAATAAGTGAACATACATGTTTTATGTATGTTCACGAATGTACCTGAAAGGCACAAAGTCGCGCCCCTGCCTAGTTCTCGAACTCTCCCTTGGTGACAGCGTAGCGGTTGTGTTTTAATGAACCACAGGTTTTTTTTTTACCTTTATCTGTTTAATTTAACTGTTTTTCGGGTGGATACCATGTTTGCATTGCATAATTGCATGCCCGTCACATGAATTCTCAACCTCTGACCCCGAGAAATTTTGTCTGCCGTCATTGGAAATTGTCGACTGCGGTTCACAAACATACTGAATGACAAGGTCAATATTCAAAAACACAACAGTAAAATTATATTTTTTGTGGTAAAGTAAAGCACATTTGGAGGTGAAGATATTTGATTAAATATAGTTTATAGTATATAACTTGACTTTTTATGATAACAATGATCTGACTTGTACCTTGGGGAGCTGTGGCATAGTGGTTAAAACATTGGACTCTCAATCGGTTTCGAATCCTTTTGCGGCTGTTTCGAAGCTTGAGCAATTTCTTTCACTCCACATTGCCTCAGTTCACTCAGCTGTGTAACTGAGTACCTGGCTAGAGACAGTTCACTCAGCTGTATAACTGAATACCTGGCTATAGACAGTTCACTCAGCTGTATAACTGAGTACCTGGCTAGAGACAGTTCACTCAGCTGTATAACTGAGTACCTGGCTAGAGACAGTTCACTCAGCTGTATAACTGAGTACCTGGCTAGAGACAGTTCACTCAGCTGTATAACTGAGTACCTGGTTAGAGACAGTTCACTCAGCTGTATAACTGAGTACCTGGCTAGAGACAGTTCACTCAGCTGTATAACTGAGTACCTGGCTAGAGACAGTTCACTCAGCTGTATAACTGAGTACCTGGCTAGAGACAGTTCACTCAGCTGTATAACTGAGTACCTGGCTAGAGACAGTTCACTCAGCTGTATAACTGAGTACGTGGCTAGAGACAGTTCATTCAGCTGTATAACTGAGTACCTGGCTAGAGACAGTTCACTCAGCTGTATAAATGAGTACCTGGCTAGAGACAGTACACTCAGCTGTATAACTGAGTACCTGGCTAGAGACAGTTCACTCAGCTGTATAACTGAGTACCTGGCTGTAGACAGTTCACTCAGCTGTATAACTGAGTACCTGGCTAGAGACAGTTCACTCAGCTGTATAACTGAGTACCTGGCTAGATACAGTTCACTCAGCTGTATAACTGAGTACCTGGCTAGAGACAGTTCACTCAGCTGTATAACTGAGTACCTGGCTAGAGACAGTTCACTCAGCTGTATAACTGAGTACCTGGCTAGAGACAGTTCACTCAGCTGTATAACTGAGTACCTGGCTAGAGACAGTTCACTCAGCTGTATAACTGAGTACCTGGCTAGAGACAGTTCACTCAGCTGTATAACTGAGTACCTGGCTAGAGACAGTTCACTCAGCTGTATAACTGAGTACCTGGCTAGAGACAGTTCACTCAGCTGTATAACTGAGTACCTGGCTAGAGACAGTTCACTCAGCTGTATAACTGAGTACCTGGCTAGAGACAGTTCACTCAGCTGTATAACTGAGTACCTGGCTAGAGACAGTTCACTCAGCTGTATAACTGAGTACCTGGCTAGAGACAGTTCACTCAGCTGTATAACTGAGTACCTGGCTAGAGACAGTTCACTCAGCTGTATAACTGAGTACCTGGCTAGAGACAGTTCACTCAGCTGTATAACTGAGTACCTGGCTAGAGACAGTTCACTCAGCTGTATAACTGAGTACCTGGCTGTAGACAGTTCACTCAGCTGTATAACTGAGTACCTGGCTGTAGACAGTTCACTCAGCTGTATAACTGAGTACCTGGCTGTAGACAGTTCACTCAGCTGTATAACTGAGTACCTGGCTGTAGACAGTTCACTCAGCTGTATAACTGAGTACCTGGCTAGAGACAGTTCACTCAGCTGTATAACTGAGTACCTGGCTAGAGACAGTTCACTCAGCTGTATAACTGAGTACCTGGCTGGAGACAGTTCACTCAGCTGTATAACTGAGTACCTGGCTGTAGACAGTTCACTCAGCTGTACAACTGAGTACCTGGCTGTAGACAGTTCACTCAGCTGTACAACTGAGTACCTGGCTAGAGACAGTTCACTCAGCTGTACAACTGAGTACCTGGCTAGAGACAGTTCACTCAGCTGTATAAATGAGTACCTGGCTAGAGACAGTTCACTCAGCTGTATAACTGAGTACCTGGCTAGAGACAGTTCACTCAGCTGTATAAATGAGTACCTGGCTAGAGACAGTTCACTCAGCTGTATAACTGAGTACCTGGCTAGAGACAGTTCACTCAGCTGTATAACTGAGTACCTGGCTATAGACAGTTCACTCAGCTGTATAACTGAGTACCTGGCTAGAGACAGTTCACTCAGCTGTATAAATGAGTACCTGGCTATAGACAGTTCACTCAGCTGTATAAATGAGTACCTGGCTATAGACAGTTCACTCAGCTGTACAACTGAGTACCTGGCTGTAGACAGTTCACTCAGCTGTACAACTGAGTACCTGGCTAGAGACAGTTCACTCAGCTGTATAACTGAGTACCTGGCTAGAGACAGTTCACTCAGCTGTATAAATGAGTACCTGGCTAGAGACAGTTCACTCAGCTGTATAACTGAGTACCTGGCTAGAGACAGTTCACTCAGCTGTATAACTGAGTACCTGGCTAGAGACAGTTCACTCAGCTGTATAACTGAGTACCTGGCTATAGACAGTTCACTCAGCTGTATAACTGAGTACCTGGCTAGAGACAGTTCACTCAGCTGTATAAATGAGTACCTGGCTATAGACAGTTCACTCAGCTGTATAAATGAGTACCTGGCTGTAGACAGTTCACTCAGCTGTATAAATGAGTACCTGGCTATAGACAGTTCACTCAGCTGTATAAATGAGTACCTGGCTAGAGACAGTTCACTCAGCTGTATAAATGAGTACCTGGCTATAGACAGTGGTGGAAATGTGAATGAACAGTCTGCACAGTAATTACAGTGAGGCTGAATGCTTAGTTGAATTGTTATTGGAATGAAGTAGTCTGGCAGGGGTGAAGTGTAAAGCACTTTGAGCAGTCCCAAGGACGATACGATGCGTATCGTTATACACAATGATATATACTTTTAAAAATCAGTATATTTGTGCAGCATTACACAGTTGTAAATGGAACAAATTGTAATAAATAACTAAAACTAGTCACGCCTGTAGAGTTCAGGCAAAATGTTGATAGGTAGCAAATGAATTTGATGTACTTTTAATTTTAATTTGCAGGCACAGGGAGACAAAAGCAAGACGGTGGAGCAAGCGATGATAGCTGACCTGAATAGCAAGTTGGAGCAGGCTCGATCTCAGATCTCTGCCCTCCAGGCTGCCAAACTAGCAGAGGTGAGCAGCCATGGTCATACTATGCAGCTACATACTTAGGGGACAGACCACAATTTCTCACAGCCAACATACTTACGGGACATACCACACTCTCTCACAGCCAACATACTTAGGGGACAGGCCACAATCTCTCACAGCCAACATACTTAGGGGTCAGACCACAATCTCTCACAGCCAACATACTTAGGGGACATACCACACTCTCTCACAGCCAACATACTTAAGGGACAGGCCACAATCTCTCCTCACAGCCAACATACTTAGGGTTCAGACCACAATCTCTCACAGCCAACATACTTAGGGGACATACCACACTCTCTCACAGCCAACATACTTAAGGGACGCGCCATAATATATCACAGCCAACATACGTAGGGGACAGGCCACAATCTCTCACAGCCAACATACTTAGGGGACAGACCACAATTGATTCTTTCACTGTCAACCACTAATCTGTTTGTAATGGCTCTATTAGAAACTGGTTGTGATTTTACGTGAATTTTGTGAGTACATAATTAGAACTTAGTGTTTTGATGAGAACAACAAAACAACATCTGTGAGGTGCCATACACATGATTGTGACATTTATTTAATTGATAGTTTATACAGATTGAGTGTCACTTTTTTAAATTGAGAACAGAGAAATATTTACAGATTTATAGATGTGGGTTAAGCACTTTCTCTAATAAGACTGATGTAATTTTTGATTGCCTGTAGGTATCAAATCAGTATTGTTTTCAGGCTGAATTAGTGTTTCTGTGCTTCCCAGTTTATGGATATTTGAAGTGATTTCTTGCCTTGAGTCCAGGTTTTAGACAAACCAAAAGTGAGATACAACCACCCTATGCTTTATTTTAATATTTGTATAACATACCCCTTCCCTGTACCCTATGCCCTTGGAGTGGGATCTAGACAAATACTGGTCTGTCATTTGTTGTCATTTGTAACAAATTGGGCAGCTTTACTCAGTATTTTTAAATTGGATGATGACTCGTTAAACCTATGCTATACTGGATTAACCTTGTCACACTATCTTACTAAATTGATGTGAAACATCCCAAGTCTTATTTTTTCAAATAACAATGTAATGTGCTTCCACCTGGTGACTGAACTGTGAATAACATGTCGGAAGAACTTGATATATAACTTGTGTTTCTTTAAGATCAACACAGACAGTGAAGTTCTCTATATAGAACTGCTTGATACATTTGGTTAATGTTTGTACCTCATTTTGTTGGATTCTCACCAAAGTATGCTTGGTAAATTTGTAGACTGCGAAATGTGAAACTACGTATGAATGAGTGATGTGACGGTATCATGGTAGACCGTAGGTGGCGCACTCTCGTGCTCATGTGTGTCATTCTGTACAAGTCACTATGTGGCAGCACTGTGTAACCAGAACACTGTATTTGGTAAGAATCTAATATGAGGCAATAACAGAAATGTTGACGGAAGACAGGATGGAACCATTGTTGTACGATACACCCGTCAATTGCATGACGCGCCCCATGACCCCCGGCCAATGTGCGACAATGTGTGCATAACACATGAAGGTTCTTTGACATACCTTGTGACCCACCAAAGTTAGAATTTGACATCCTACTGTGTCATAATTTTTATTAACATGATGCATATTGCCCAGGGGTCATGGGGTGCAATTGATGTGTGCATAATTTGTCTTCCTGTCTTTTAGATTCTATGCATCTCCAGGACGTGTACACACTTATGACAACGGTTCTTAACAACGGAAGGTCATTTATTGTTGTTTGAAGCATTTATTTACCAATTTTCTTGTCTCGTGGCTCTCACACTGAAGTAAATTCCTCCAATGATGCACCAGCAGTTTACGAAGTGAGATGTGTCATGAAATAATGATACACGTAGTTAAGTGAAATACAGTGGGAAGTTTAATTATCTCTGTTTATTTGATATAGGGGAGATCGGGGCAAGTTGTAACACGGATAAGTTGTAACAGACGCACTGCAAAAAAAACTACTAGTGCAAATTAGTTTGCAAGGTAGCAGTATGTTCATCAATAGTTTTAAGCACGTCATGTGGGATATGATGTGGATCCGTTGAAAAGATTAAAAAACGGCACCATTTTAAGTTTTCGAAATTAAGGCTGCTCATTAAAAATGCTTCCTGCCATTTCAGTTAGCCAAAATGCGAAAGTTATCGGCCCCACCCCACTGATTCATCCTGGCAGCTACGGCTGGGTCAGACTGTATTGGTGTCATGTTTGATGCACATTACCGTACTTACTAATCTATGCTAATTCGATATAAAATACAGCTGTGACAAACTATTTCTTCCTTGGCAGCGACAAGATCGCTGCCAAAGCAAAGACGAAGTCTGCACATGCATGGGAAACCCCTGACATTTGTAACATGGATGCCTATTGGATGGTTCACATTTAATGACGTCAGTATCTTGGGGAATACAAGAGAAACACCAAAACAAAGATGGTGGACAAAGTTGCGGGAAATTCGAAAAAAAAATTTAAGGATATGCTGTTTTACTTCATACAGATGATAGGAGGCAGACAATCCGATTGAATAGAAATAGAATTGGGCTAGTTACAAAAAAATCTGGGCAGCTCATTTTTTGCTAATTTCAGACGCTGCATTTTAAAGAAAACATGGTAATTTGTTAAACTTTCGCTAGTCTACCTGTTAAGGCACATGACATGTCCGTTGCTGTTCTTCCTTTGCTAGTACTAGTCATGAATATATAATTATGCTGTGGCTGTTTCATAGGCTGATAAGCAGTATTTTAAGTATGTGTTGATGTAAGCACAGGTCTTGTGGATGAGGTTATGCTGGGGCAAGTTGTAACGTTTCCCCAGACTAGTTGTAAAATTGTGATATCAAGCAAAAAATGTCACTCAGTGGAGGCAAAGTGTAGGGAAAGTACCATGCATTGTGAATCAGATGGAGATTAATAAATGTTTTGTAATTAACATTATTATGTTCATTACATTGTTTGCACTTCGTTCCAGTAGGGGATTTGCCCATTACTTGTTATATTATTTTAGGTAGGACCATTTTGATTCCTATAAGCTAGACATGTATTAAAACAATTAAAATCCATTAATTATACAATGGTAAACATATATGTTGCACTGCTGGCTGTTACAACTTGCCTTGCTGGCTGTTACAACTTGCCCTTCTGGCTGTTACAACTTTCCCCACTGGCTCTTACAACTTAGCTTGCTGGCTGTTACAACTTGCTCCGCTGGCTGTCACAAATTGCTCTGCTGGCTGTTACGACTTGCCCCACTGGCTCTTACAACTTGCCCGCTGGCTGTCACAAATTGCCCTGCTGGCTGTTACAACTTGCCCCACTGGCTGTCACAAATTGTCCTGCTGTCTGTTAGAATTTGCCTCGCTGGCTGTTACAACTTACAACTTGCCCCACTGGCTGTTACAACTTGCGTCGCTGGCTGTTACAACTTTCCCCTCATCGGGAATTTGTAACAGGAGACCTCATAAAATGTATCATTGCACAAATGTGTATTGCATTAAGCATTTATTTATGCACTTGCTGTCTGCGGGAGATATTCGTTAGCATTACAAAAGTTTCGATTGGGTAACAATTCGAACCGCAATCTTTAAATGTTCTGTTGTTTTGTTACAACTTGTCCCTGTGTCCACTACAGTATTTCAAGTAATTGCAGTAGTTCATTTGATAGCAAACAAATATTTACACTCATTTGCAAGAACATATGAAGCACCAGGAAAAAAATCTAAAAATAAAAAACGTAGAAGTGAGTCTTGAAATATTATTACTTTGGTATGACATGAAATGTCAGTGGTGACAGCAATGAAAGGACATTGGAGGTCTGTATCTTTGGGTAATAGGCATTGACAAAAGTGGCCTCATTTGAATTGCATTCTGCGGTCGGCTCTAATTATCGCTTCAGCTGATGTGATTGTGCTCCATTGATTTATTCTTGTACGAACGGAATCTATCACATGTAACGAACACACATGCTATCTCTCCCACGTTCAGAATGCAACGATGTGCTGTTTTTTTGACATGAGTAATTGCGTTTGATTGTCTCCTAGGCAACTGATTGTGTTGGCTTCTTGAAGACATGAACTGCTGTTGGGGAAAAACTGCCGAAGTGCTGATATAGATAATAACTGATGTGTGCCTTTATTTATTGACATTCATATTGAGGTGTCCCTGTCATGGAAGCCATGCAGATAAAATGTTTTGTTCCAAGAAATATTAGCATACATAATTAGACATTTTTTATCAGATGTTTTATTAGTGAATTGTAAAATAAATAGTTAAATACAAAAGTAAAATATTATGTTGTATGTGGACAAAGTGCTAAAATTGTAATGCAATACTGAAAGGGTATAAATAAGTATATGCATATCTCTCTGTATGCTAAAATTGGCAAACTATTATATAGTATACTTTATTACTATAAAGGATAGGATTTAGGAAGAGTACGTAATGCAAGTTGACCACTGTGCTTAACGACCCTACTAAGCAAATGGAAAATAAATGTAGAACTAGGAAATAGTTATAGTAGAAGTTATTATTATTACCAGTTTGTCAGGTTGTGGATTATAAGCAGAAGATAAATAAAAATGCTAATGTGGATAAACTACAAAAAGCACTGTTATCTTGTAGAAAAATATTGTACAATAGTATTTTGTTTCTCTTCTTTAAATTAGGTTTAATTCCAAATGTTGAGTATGAATGAAGTAGTATTTGTTAAAGATATTCATAAGGTAAATAATTTTACTTTCAGTTGGGGTGCAACCAATTCAGCAATTTTTTTTTTATTTGTAATTTTAATTGAATTTTACAGATTTTACATGATTAATACATGTGAGCACATTTTAGAAAGTGGCTGTATACTGTAATCTTTCAGAAATAGCATTAAATAGTAATAGTAAAGTTTATTTTGCTTGGCAGCGTTAGAGGCTAAATAGTGCACACAAGCATAATAAATATATATTAACAAATATAAAAGATTAAATACAATCAGTTGAATAAGCAATAAATTGGATATAAATAAATATAAATTTGTATTAAATTAAGAGCTATATAAGTAAAAAAATTAACTGAAGAGCATTAAATTGTACATAAAATTAATAAGTATATAAAATTACTGCCAGTGGTAAAGTCAATAAAGATAGTATCAGAGTTCTTAAACGTTGCAGTTCTGCATCGTGGCACATTGTACTTGCAGTTAGTTACATAGACAAACTAAGGGCATCGATTGGTTTGGCTAGGCTTTGTTTCACCATCATTGCTGTGTAGTGGTGCAGATAAATGTTGAGTGTTGCTATAATGAAAGAAAGACATCAGTTAGTGGAATCCCCTGAGTAGATGCACCACGACTGACTTCATTTATATGACAAGGCAACCGGGATGTTGCATCTTTTAGATGACATGATCAAATTATTATTGATTTGTGTCTGGTGTTGATTCCTGTAGTGGGCAGACTAAGTGAAGATACTTTCAGACGTCCCGTAGGGGGATGCTTTATGACAGTATTATGAAACGATATACATGAAGTAGTGTTGGGTGATATTACTTGTATATTGTGGCATTTTCCTGTGCAATGTGTATTGCGATACGCCTTTGATGTACTGGTATATGCTGTATATTTTTATTTTTTCATTTCTAACTTGTGAAAAGTGAGCTTAATGAGTAATTAGAGTTTTGAATGAATCATATCCAGTTACAATTATGTATTATTATTATTATTATTATATTGTTCATAGTTCAGGTTTGAGTAATTTATTCTCAGAGTTTAAGTTCATGTATGCCAGACAGGATGCCTTTGTGTGTTTAATTGTTTACTTAATGCAATGCATATAATTAAACAGTATTTTCCATGATTACACCTTACTATATAGTATAGCACAACAGGTTAAGTCATCTTATATTTTAACCAAAACAACCGCAATATATTGCGATACGTATTGCAATATGGTCCTCTATTTTGCGATATATTGTGATAAAAAAATTAGTTTATATCTCAGCTGAATATGAAGCATTGTTAGTTGTTTGGTAGGATTCTGGTGGGACCAACAAACTGCTATTAGGATGTCTAATGTGAGCAGATGTTGAAATGTTGCCTAACAGAAAAATTGTCAGAGGAGCCATGAAAATAATGTTTTTTTTTCATCTGTCCTGGTGGAGTAGCCACGCCCATGAATGAATTTGCACATTTTGAGCCAGAATTATCACTTTGAAATACTGAATATGATAGATGCTTGGTAATACTGGATAGTGCATGACTACGCCGTGGAAGAAAACCGAAAGAAATAATGGTTAATATAATGTCTTGTGGCCACTGCTGCTAGAGGAGATTTTATAATGGCCAATGAGGAGTGCCGAATACGTCTGATGCACGATGAGCACATTGTCGTGGATTCGACTGATGGATCAGCAGATCTGCATTGACGGATAGCTAGATTGCTGCTCCCAAGTCAGATGGCATTCATTATATGTATTGATTGTCACACATGCTGGACGCAGTGTCACGGGAACGAGGCAGGACCGTGTCGTGTAGGGACGTATATTGGTCCTGCCCTTTTGTGACACATTCACTGTTTCTGTGCAAGGCTCGTGGGGCTGTGTAGTGGCAATTGTGAGTTTCTCGTGACAAGGGTGTTTCTGGTCAGTCTAAAGTTGTCTCTCTCTTCCACAGAAGTCTGGTTTCTTCTGTGCCTACTGCTGACGACTGTGGAATACTGTGCTACGATTACTGGCTCGGATGTTTACCAAGGCATTTAGAAGATCCTCATGGGGCCAGTGCAGTCGGCAAATGCCATTTGCGACACAATCTAATATGTTGGACTGTGTATATATTAATAATAATTATCTGTTTGAATGTTGTCAAGGAACCAAAGTTCTGTTACATTCACACATTTTCCAATACTCCTTGGAACATCCTTTTGAGATTATCTGTTCCCCAAAGTCCTTGGTGTTGACCTGTCGTGTTCCTCTGTTTCAGGGAACTAGTGTGAATGACGAGCTGAAGGCAAAGATGGAGAAGATACGAGAGTTGGAAGATGCTCTTGCCTCCACCAGACACTATACAAAGGACATGGAGGAACGCATAGCTGAACTCGTAAGTTCATCATTCACTTGTATAATGTTATATATATATATATATATATATATATATATATATATATATATATATATATATATATATACTATTATTCTTGTTATTATTAAAACAAAATTCATAGTCATAGTTTTTGCCATTTTCACATAAAAGCTGGTTGGCTAGCTCATGTAGTTGAAGCTGTAATGTAAAATAGTTCTTAACAGTATGATCACGTATGATCAAAGCTTGGTCAACATGTTCAACCTATTAGACCCCACAACGGCTGCGGCCGGCCACTCTGTGCAGTCCTGGAACTGCCGCCACCGGCCTCATACAGGACCCTCTATTAAAAAAATCCTGGCGAATAACTACTGAACTAAACGCTACCAAATTTTGCCACACCCTAGCGGATACATTTTGCAACAACAGCTTGATACATGCATGTGGTGCCCTTTCGGAAATTTTTATTTTCATCAGTTTTGATATCTCTATATCGCTATCTCAAAAAATTTTATTTTAATATTTGTCATGATAAAATATGGTGTAACCTGAAAAATAATCAGAATTTGATATTTTTTTCAGTGGTGCAAAGCTAACACATATAGGAAAACAAATTTCCCTGGGTTGCATAGGGTTATAGCATGGGATCATTGTCAAATGTCAGTCGCAACTTTCAAAGTTTTAAAAAATTTAATATTTTGTCGTTGCAAATTGTGAACAAATGTCAACATTTTATTAATATAGCCTATTTCTATGTATACATGCAAGTGGAGAAATTACTACTCTTCAAAATAAACACAACTTGTAATTATCAATATTGAATAGTTTTTTCTACAGATTTTTGAACACAAGGAGGTAAAATCGCTTGAAATTTGCTAGAAATCCTGGGAACAGGGGAGCATTTTTTTTATAAAATCCTGGGACCTAATGGGTTAATAGGAATTTATGCAAATTGTATGATCTGACATCATTGTTCAGAGTGTGAGGAGTTGTTCTTGATCACAGCTCAGTCAAAATGGATTTCAAGGTTAACATTTATTGCAAGGTCAAACAATTCGTTGCATAGGCACTAAACATCCAGTCATTACTAACATGATTAAACAGCATGAAGTACATGACATTCAGAATACATGATGCATAAAATACACAAAGAACACATACAGTACATGACGCATCAAGTACATGTGAAGTACATGGCATAAAGTAAGTCCATGAAGTGTGTAAATTTGCTGCCTATAGAACTGCATGGTGTATGAATTAAAGCGAAACAAAAGTCATGGTTTTGAGGCTATGCACCTAATAGAGATACTAAAAACTAAGCATCTGCAACTAAAATCAAGAATATCACGCCAATGGATTACTCAGAATGTGTTCTAAAAGTAGGAGATTCCGGTCAATTCTCCGGTTGACTGAGGGCTGACATATTAACCAGCGCAACCAATAAGCGCATGCACAGTTCTATGAAATCGGG
The DNA here is from genome assembly GCA_963662155.1 of Lamellibrachia columna. Lineage (NCBI taxonomy): Eukaryota > Metazoa > Annelida > Polychaeta > Sabellida > Siboglinidae > Lamellibrachia > Lamellibrachia columna. Next base: position 34,239,099 of record OY759269.1, on the reverse strand, counting down.
TAACCTAGACTACCTTGTGACGTATTAAGCTCAGCCGATATACACAGAACTAACACAGTCTCAACCAAATGGGCTGGTATGTTAGAAAGAGGACTAGTTTAGTAAACAAAGGCCAAGATATGTTACATAAGTTGAGTTAGGACGCAAACAGCATGGTCATATCCTATTGGCAGGTTTAGGAATACACAAATAGATGTATACAAATAGATTTTCATTTGGTGAGCTAATATCACCAGACTACGGCACCCATGATGTAGGGTTATATGACAGTATGTTACGGCCCAAGAAATTAAGATGCTGTGTTGAACAAGGTTTTTCCAGTAAACCACGGGCATGATATTCTTAATTGTAGTTGCAAATGGTTATGTTTTGGTAACTCTTATAGGAGCATAGGCCAAAAACCATTACTTTTGTTTCTCTTTACTACCTTCTTTACTGCCCTCCGTCACTGTACACCCTCCATCACTGTACACCTTCCGTCACTGTACACCCTCCATCACTGTACACCCTCCGTCACTGTACACCCTCCATCACTTTACACCCTCCATCACCGTACACCCTCCATCAATGTACATCTTAGTTAGTGCCTCACTGTAGTCTCCTGGAACTGTCTGCTTGCAGGAGGAGGAACTCAAGAGTAGTCAGAGCCGCCAACACAAGCAGCAGGAAGCTATGGACGGTGGGTCTTTCTGTGTTGGTGGTTACATGACCTATCTGCCCAAATCAGCTGCAATCCAATTGCAAGAATTTCAGCTGTATTATACTAGAACGTGGGGCATACTTCAGAACAGATAGTATTATTGTAGTACTATCATGAGTTGGGATATCTGGTAAGGATTAGGTGGTGTTTCTGGGAAGAACCGTCATAGATGGGGTGAGATATCTGGGAAAACCATGCCATGGGCATGTTAAAATGTTGAAAGTTGTCATTCTGCCGAACATATATAAATCATGTTATTTTCACTCCAAGGCTGTACGCAGAATTGGCCTTAGTGAGTGGTACACATCAGTGCTGCCACTTGGATTCCTGAAAGTACTGCTGTGATCAAATTGTTCAAAGTAATCCTTATTAAAGTCCATTATTATCTACATTTATGTTTGGTTCTCATTGTAGAGATGACATCGAAGCTGTCGAGTGGTGATTCCAGGGCCAACAACCTCACAACGGAAGTGATGCACTTCAAGTCACAGGTTGCAGGTAATACTTTGTACACAGATGATAAATAATATGTCGTTTCTTCTTTTTGACATAATTAAACTTTCAATTAACTGGCTCTCTCTGTGGATATATCGGCTGAATGAATGTCTCAGCCATCATTGCTGTACTGATTTTGTCTTCTTGTTCAAATGATAACAGACATGTTGACTTTAAACCAGGTTTTCTTTGTCTGAAATATAAAAAAAAATCCAAATGTACAACAAATTCCAAATGTAGCATTGTCAGTTGATGTTATATAATATCAATGTCAACATCAAATAAAACACGAAAGCAGCAATGTCAGTTCTCAGACAAATTTGAAAGCAACATGTGATGATAAGTACAGTTGCTGAGACAGAAATAGTCCGGCGACATCTTAATGTCGATATCAGTTCAGTCCTCCCATAGTCTGCACCATCTCGACCGGTTAGTTACAGATCCTCACAAGGTCTCACAGCTGCCGATCGCAGTCTGACACACGTCTCTAAGGCAGCTGGGGTGGCTATTCTATGCTTGTTTTGAATTAAGTAGTTTCAGTAAAAGTTCCAAACAAATAAATGACATACATATAGGTATGACAGTGTCACTGATTGTCCCACAAGCTATGTTGGTTAACTTGAACGAATTACGGGGGCCACAGGACCGGGAAGATCTTAGCAGAATTTTGAATGACAGCCAAAAGTAAAAAAAAATTGAAACAGTAGTAGTTTTTATAAAACAAAACAAAAAATCGATAACAACAAAACATGTCCCCCTTAATTTTGCCACCACAATAACCCTTGAACCTGCATTTGTAACATGTTGTTTATTAAGATCAGGTTACGCCAGCCAGGTGTGGAGGCACATGGTCAGTTGTTTACGTACACAAGATAATTTGATTAGCCCGTTATCCGGCGGGTCACCAAGACACAGCTACCTGTGGGTTTAATTACAGTGTCAATGGCAGAATAAACTAACTTAACCGCAGATTAAGAACAAGTTAATTTAGATAGGCATCGTACTGCAATGTATTGGAATCACATTAATCAGACGATATGTTCCACATTTATGGTGAGCAAATTTACGTTGGTTCCAAGAGCATGCCGACTCGAGGCACACACGGTCATGCATTACTAAGGAAACGTCTTCAGCGTTTCAAAGAAGTCAGGATTTCTCAATGGACTGGTTTTTTTAAAGGATGGATTGGCGAAATATGACATTAGTTCTTGGTGATTATTTGTGGTATTGACCTTCAGTTCAATATTTCCTAGCATGTTATGAGAAAAAAAAGAACATGTTAGCCACCCCAGCAAGGTCTGAGTGCAGCACGTCAAGTAGGTAGTGTGCCTCTCAACTACATCTAAACTGCACAACATGTAGTGCCATAACATGATAGCTCACTGTAACTTTTGTGTAGCTACAACATAATATTTTCCTTCTATTTGTAGATCTAGAGAGACAGTTAATAGCAAGCGGAGAGAAGTCGAATCAGCTGGAGGAGGATAAGTCGAAGCTGGTAAGACGAGAGACATATTGCGTTGCCTCCTTAGATCAGTTGGCTTTCTTTGTGTCCTACTTCGCTGGCCTGTCCTGCACAGCTCCGTCAGCGTCCAGCCTACAGTCCATACACCGTAATCTATTCAACAACTTTGGTATTTACACTTTTGAATTTGCATACATATTTTCTGTGTTTTTCTCTGTGTCATAGCTTGCCGGATTTTAGTAAAACGTGGCACGAGCACCAGTTATATGAGTTCAGTCCTGGTTACAATGTGTGCAAATGGTAATATTAATTTAAACCGTACAGCTTTGAGCCAGTGTACAAAAAATGGAAAGTAACAATAATAATTAGAAAACGTCTATAGCGCCTAAATCCTCGGAAAGGTGCATCAAAACGTCTATAGCGCCTAAATCCTCGGAAAGGTGCATCAGAACGTCTATAGCGCCTAAATCCTCGGAAAGGTGCATCAGAACGTCTATAGCGCCTAAATCCTCGGAAAGGTGCATCAGAACGTCTATAGCGCCTAAATCCTCGGAAAGGTGCATCAGAACGTCTATAGCGCCTAAATCCTCGGAAAGGTGCATCAGAACGTCTATAGCGCCTAAATCCTCGGAAAGGTGCATCAGAACGTCTATAGCGCCTAAATCCTCGGAAAGGTGCATCAGAACGTCTATAGCGCCTAAATCCTCGGAAAGGTGCATCAGAACGTCTATTGCGCCTAAATCCTCGGAAAGGTGCATCAGAACGTCTATAGCGCCTAAATCCTCGGAAAGGTGCATCAGAACGTCTATAGCGCCTAAATCCTCGGAAAGGTGCATCAGAACGTCTATAGCGCCTAAATCCTCGGAAAGGTGCATCAGAACGTCTAGAGCGCCTAAATCCTCGGAAAGGTGCATCAGAACGTCTATAGCGCCTAAATCCTCGGAAAGGTGCATCAGAACGTCTATAGCGCCTAAATCCTCGGAAAGGTGCATCAGAACGTCTATAGCGCCTAAATCCTCGGAAAGGTGCATCAAAACGTCTAGAGCGCCTAAATCCTCGGAAAGGTGCATCAAAACGTCTATAGCGCCTAAATCCTCGGAAAGGTGCATCAGAACGTCTATAGCGCCTAAATCCTTGGAAAGGTGCATCAAAACGTCTGTAGCGCCTAAATCCTCAGAAAGGTGCATAAAAACGTCTGTAGCGCCTAAATCCTCGGAAAGGTGCATCAAAACGTCTATAGCGCCTAAATCCTCGGAAAGGTGCATCAAAACGTCTATAGTGCCTAAATACTCAGAAAGGTGCATCAAAACGTCTATAGCGCCTAAATCCTCGGAAAGGTGCATCAAGTCAGGGGTTTCACGATCTCCAAACCGGTATGCAGTGTTAATGTTGTCAACAGATACATGAATGCACTGATAACAAACAAACAAACATCTGGTTTTTGGCGTCTGCAGTGGGAACTGTGCTGAACTAATCACTGCTGTCACGTCTGGAGTAAATGATGTTATATGCTGTTGATTGGGTAGCTGGAGTTAGGCAGAGTTGACCAATAGAGGGCAGTGCTGTAGCTCCACGTTTGTAGAGCAGCTCGTTGCATGTGGAGAATGGCATGGTGGATAGACAGCGCGGAGGGTAGATAGCACAAACATGGCCGCCCCTGAAGGTCGGCATTGTAACATCAGGGCATCTTTGCAGTCCTCATGCAGTGATTCGCCATTGTGGCTCCTAATAGAGTGCGGACTAATCTTACATACATATATTCTTTCACATGGAAAGTGGTATATCATGGATATGGATTTTAATTGTATTTGTTAGCCAGATTTACCTGTCATTGACACCAAAGTGGCTAGTTGGTGCCTTATTTTACCAGCAAATATTGTACTGGCTCAATCCATACCAGGTTGTGATGTCATTTGACCAGTTTTATACAAGTTATGATGAAGTCACTGACAACCCAAATGTCTAGACACTACTTACTTTGTAGCTTTCTTAACTAAGAAATTCAAGGATTAGATTATTGGAGCATCAGAGGTTGTTGCTGTAACCATGGACTGTTTTACAGCATCACGCACTTATTACTTTGCTGTAGCCGCGACTGCGCACCAGAAGCTTTGTGTTTATTGTTTCGCTGTTGCATGCAGATGTTTTCACTGACGTCCGTAGGTAGACGTCAGGGTTTGAGGCTTCACTGCTTATTCTTTGGGTGCTTCCTTTACAGCTTTACACATCGACTTTGCAGTGATTCATTCTTACGCATTGCCTCTTGGCATACTGACCATCGCAACATTTTGGTAAAGAATCTTGTTTGTGCTGCACGACTGTTGTGTAGGTGTATCTGTCAACAATTGGTCCAGCAGAATAATTATTGTAGTAACCTTTATTTATATAGCGCCAGATATAATATCTGTTCAGAAGTGCTTAAAATACAACATTGAGCAAATAAATTATTATAATATGCCACCAAACTGTCCTTCTTGGACATTATCAGTTACCCTGTTTTATGTTCCTGTTCAAGAAGTTATTATACAGCTACTTAGCTTGGGCATTTTGGATATAAACAGCTGAAATCTTTCAAATTTATACCCGGGTAATCGGCAGCGACATAACTGGCTAGATTATGTCATATTAAACTTAAACCAATATGGGTTAGAAAGTAAAATATTAAAGGTGTCAAAACATTAACATTACAACTATGTAAATTAACTCTGAATTATGTTATTGATTTAAGGTGGCTGATTGCCCTGAAATAAAAGTAATGAAACTTAAAATGTAAAAGGTTGTTTGACATCCATTAGACCCCAAAAGCCCAAATTTGTAAAAAAAAAGTTGCATGATCCCTAACAATTTTTTTTAATATCTGACAGTAACAGCTATGTCACCAGCAAAATTAACAAAATACTGTGCACTGGTCGTAATCACAAGTTGTGACACAAGATTTATTTATTATTCAAATATAAAACTTGTAGGAATATTGCAATTTGATATGTTAATATTATATAAAACATAATATGTCAGATATGCATAACAGTTTTTAAATTAATTATTTTATGTAATTTATTAAGTCAATGTAAAACATCTCAATTTTGACAATATATATTTAATATTTGTTTCCCAAGAATTAATGTCACTTCAGTAAAACTTGGCAGAAATATTAATTTATTATTTATTTCTGTAAAAAGGCAAAACAGTTGGAGGGTCCCTTGCAAAATTTTTAAATATCTGACATAGTAACAGCTATATCAGCAGCAAAATTAACAAAACTTTGACCCAAACCAAAATTTTATCAACAATAATACCTGGAATAACGTTATTTCAGTAAAAATTGGCCAGAATGTTAATTTACTATTCATCTCTATACACATACAAAAATTAATGAATTGCTGGACAAAAAATTCTTTGCTATCTTAAGCTTTTGTGTTGATTTCATGTTACGACTACGATGTACAGAACGATGTGCACATAGCTTGATTTCAAGGTATTTGGCCACCTTAAGTTAATAACTCGACCACAATTTGATTGTTATACTTCTTGCATTATTACAAATTACTTTTAATGTTTGGCATCTCCCCCAAGATGTGTTAAAAAAAAATTAAATTCAATCATTATTAAGCATTATAAACATGATTGGACCATTACAGGGCTGTATGATATTGGGAATTCCAACAGAGTTGTCATTCTAATATGTAATATGTAATATGATTTATTTATTTACTATTTGTTACTCGTATTGTAATGGCTATGGTGTTATTTTATTTCTATAAAAAGAGAAATATATATATATATAATATAAGGCTGTGTAGGTAAGTAACTGGACTTTTAAGACTTTGGGTTGGTTTGTGGCACATAAAGCTCCAAACTTATATCTTAATTCTGGTGAAATTGAATCGTATCAGCTGAAACACGAGTAGAATTATAGCAAATGTATTCGTAATAAATTATTGTAGATCATGATAACCAGATGCTTTCTGCACATTTTCTCTCACAACTTGCGTCTGATCTGTGATTGCAAGTAGGAGGAATCAAGTTAAATGTTGACTTCAGGAGAGACGTTATTAATGTTTGTGCCACCGTATTGGTGAAATGTGCAGTGACATACTTAGCTTGTGTTTGTTTTGTAGATCCCAACTTTGTCAGTGGGCATGTATTTTGTACACGCCATTTCAGGCCAGCTTTGCTTCCAGTTACATGCCGTTGCATCGATGTGCTTCTTGGTATATCTCTTGCTTATTTGTTCCATTCTTGTTGTGCTAGTTGGGTGCTGGACAACTGAGTGAGCTCCCATCCTCCCTCGTCTCTTCCCCTCCTTCCAATGTCAGTCCCCATCCCGTAGGCCCGATCTTGGTAGATGCTGGTGGATGGTTGTCGTCCTGATGTTGTTAACTCTTGTGTCGTTGTTGCAAGTGTCAGTCTTTTGTAGTTGTCTTTGTGATCAGAAACTTGTGATGTCATCAGCTGCTTCCATATAGGATGTGCAGCACAGTTGATGTTATGTGAGGTTATATTAGAAGTCGAGAGTAAACAGAATGTAGATAGAAGTAAGATATGTGGCTGTATGCACAGTTCCAAGTTCAAGTTGATTTCGTATGTATCCACAGTCACAATGGGTATCCAAACCAAAATGTATCTTGCTGGGATAAATGGAACCCGCAAAATTCAAACTATTTGCTTTTACAAAACGCAAAAACCTTACGATAAATGTACAGAATGAGAAGGAAATGAATTATTCTGCCTCCAACTGAATGGGGAATAAATGGAAATAATTCCAGTTAAATAACGTCACATTTGAAGGGATTGTTCAGATCTAGGATTCAGTTTACGACTAATCGTGACCGCGCCCGTTTCTCACATTGCAGCTCAGTTGTCCACCGCTCACTTGTGTTACTTGAGTTGCGTTGCCTTGGTTACGTAGTTTCTCTCTCTTGAAGGAGCAGCGACTGAGTGAACTGGTGCAGAACTCCGGGAACAGCTCTGAGCAGCTCGGGCTCCTAAGTGAGCAGCTCCTGGAGAAAGATAGGTCAGTGTCGCCAACAGACACCTCGTCCCTCTGCTCAGTCGTTCTGTTGCCATATCTCGTATGACCTTTGTCTTCATCATCCTTGATGTATTCCAACTTGTCTTTCTCTTCACTCATTCTGTTGCCGTACCTCGTATGACCTTTGTCTTCAGCGTCCTTGATGTATTCCACCTTGTCTTTCTCTTCACTCGTTCTGTTGCCATACCTCATATGACCTTTGTCTTCATCCTTGATGTAGTCCACCTAGTCTTTCTCCTCACTGGTTCCATTGCCATACCTCGTATCACCTTTGTCTTCATCCTTGATGTAGTCCACCTTGTCTTTCTCCTCACTGGTTCTGTTGCCATACCTCGTATCACCTTTGTCTTCATCCTCGATGTATTCCACCTCATCTTTGTATGTCATCTTTGCCTAATCCAGCAATATCCAGTGTGAAAATTATATGTCTCATACGTTTACCTCACATCATCGTTTCATACCTTCACTTGTTTATGACAGAAACTGCTAGAATCTGTTTGTATCGAAGTTTGCAAACATAATTTTGTGTTGTTACATATGTTGTTGTTATCGTTGTTGTTGTTGTTGTTGACAGTTTTTATTGTTGCATCATCCATGAATTGGTTGCATGCATGCCGGCCTTGCCTTTCCTTTGGAGTGTGATTGAATGGCGGCAATACAATCTATGGAATGTTCCATGCTATGTGTTTGTACCCCTAAATGCAGGTGTTGCAATAGGCTGTGATTTGTGGATTTTCAGCAGAGTATTTATATAGTAGACCAATGTCAAGTTTTGGCATTTCTTGGCTGTGTTCGTGAGTGTTGTGGAACGATTTTCCCAACCAAAAACTCTTGTCTACCGATAGTGGTGTCAAAAAGTTGATCACATGTCAGCAAACTAATGCACGTTGCATGCTTCTGAAAGTGTGTGCGTGTGTGATCAATCGTAGGCATGTTTGTTTTAGTAGTGAAACGTTTAACTTGTTATTTAAATACATGCTATTTAAGTATATGTGCACATCTTTCATTGAATGTAATGTGGTGTGGTTGGTTGTCAAAATTTTCTGTTGTATGTTTCTTAGATATTTGCTAGTAAATTTGAGGCAAACCGTAAGTAGCATTATAAAGGCTTGCATCAAATTTACTGTGCAGCATATCCAGGCACTGTTCCATGTGAGCTGTCGCTATTGTGTACTGACAACATGTATCTTCAAACCCAGAGTGGTGTACATGTTCCAGACTGGTAAAAAAAATCCATAAGACCCACAAACAAGTCCATATAATTATTTTCATCTATTAGATTAGTTTTGCCGCACATGCTCAGAAGGAACTTGCTGTGCAGACTGAGACATATTGTTTGGGTCTCGCTAGACTTGGTGCAGCTGACTGCACAGCTGAGATATTCGCGAGAGTCGATCTTCGGATGTATTTTGAATTGATGAGCTACCATTTGACAAACTAAGACTGTATCTCGAAATAAAAAAGCCTTGTTAAAAACTAAAAAAACCATCATAAATGTATCTTAGGTCCATGAGATTTCAGAAAATCCATAAGAGTTACGGGTATATCGTAAAAGTTCACACATGCTCTACTACATGTATAAATAATATGTCGCTTGTGCAGCATCATGTCATTGAGATAACAGTCCAGCAGTGTCACGTCAGTCAATCAGATGACGTCTGCATTGTTGCCTTGTATGTGCGGTTTCAGAAAACTCGTGGAGCTACAAGACGCCTTGTCCAATTCTACACAAAGAATTGGCAAGCTCCAAGAGACAATTGAGATGACGCGGGAGGTGACGGAGCGGGAGGCGGGGGAGGCGGCTGTGAGGCATGCGGGCGAACTGACGGCCGCCACGAATAGGGCAGTTGAGGCTGTGAGTCACTGAGTCATTAACTGTGTTAGGGGTCAGTGTTAATGGTGTCGCTCACTTGATCGAGGGGTCAATGTTAATGTCGTTGCTAACTGGGTCGGGGGTCAGTGTTAATGTCATCGCTCACTTGGTCGGGTTCAGCGTTAATATTGTCACCAACTGGGCATAGCAGTGGACTATGAGCATCCTCTGGTGTCAATAAAATAACGGTGAACCATGAGCGCCCTCTAGTGTCAGTCGAATAATTGTCTTGTACTATGGACTGTGAGCACCCTCTGGTTGTGATCGCAGGCGGAGAAAGCTGAGAAGGCCGCAGAAAAGGTGGTGCGCACGAAGGAGACGTATGAGAAGGATCTGGAGGAGGTGAAAGTGCGGCGAGACATGGAGATTGCTCAGCTGAACGAGCAGCTGCTCCAGAAGGAAGAGCAGTGCAGACAGGAGCAGACCAAGAGCAGCGAGGCCGAGCAGCTCAAGGCAGTCGTGGAGCAGCACGTGGTATGTTGAGTAGCATATTTAGGGGGGCATTGGGCCGTTGCCCTTCTTTACCTTTGGGGTAAGATGTGTTTCATATGTAACCTGTTGCACCACTACCTGGTAGCATAACAAACTAATGGGTGACCAGCTTGGCCCAGTGTGGTATTTATGATATCACAAATAGGAAGGCCGGGGGGGGATAAAACTTAGTCACCCGTTAGTTTACCATGCTACCGTGTAGTGGCGCATAGGAACAATACATAAAACACAACATTAAGACACAACTGAAAAATATGTCCAAAAAAACCATGGCCCAATGGCAGCCCTTAAATACGCCACTGACTTGGCCCCACTTTCCAAGAAGATTCTAAATATACCACTGACTTGGCTCCCCTTTCCAAGAAGATCCTAAACACACCACTGTTTGTGGGACAGTCTAACCTAAAAAAAAATGGGGCCATGGAAAATATCAAGGAATCCGTTGTTATCAGCGTACACCAACATTTGTTTCTCTAGACAATAAGGTAACTGTTTAACACTTGTGGTGGCATCTGGTGACCAGTGTAGAACAACTGAAAAGTGGTGCCAAATTTGTAACACCAGATGTCGACACTTCAGTTGTTCCACACTAGTCAATCAAATTACAATAATTATGGATCCTGCTGATTAAAAAGGGGTGTACACTAATTAGAGCATGTATGCTTAATAGGTCGAATACAGCACGTTATTTTTTAGCTAGAATAAAATACTATGTAGCTGACGACTGGTTTATCTTATTGCAGGTTGAACTAGAAGCGTTGAAGACACGTTTGGTAGAGGCCGAGACTACGAGGGCGGCGCTGACTGTGGAGAAAGATAGTGTGGCCAAAGACCGAGACCAGCTTCAATTGACACTAGATAACACGAAGGGTTCTGACAGTCAGAAGATCGCTGACTTGACAGAGGAGATGCACCGACTTCAAGAAGAGGCAGCAAAAGTATGTTTTGTTGCTATATTTTCCTAATAATTATAGAAATTTTGAGGTTTCTTACAATTCATCACTACAAAATCATGTTTCCAGTAGAAATCTCCATGTCGATGACCACCTGTGGGTGGGGATCTCACTGGTTTGGTGCAAGTGAGATCAGTGAAATTAGCAAATTTCATGACATGTCGGCAGCTGCTAATTTGTATTAACTCGAGTCAGTAGATGGAGCCACCTGAAATAATGTTACATTTTGTTAAGATATTCCTATATTATGAATATATTTTACCGTTATATTTTTTTTTAAATTTTAGACCAAAAGTGCATGGGCGCATTGTGCAAAATATGGGGTGCAGGATAGGCATGTTTATGGAGGAAACTTAGTTAACAATTATTATGTAAAATATTTTTCATTCTTAATAACACAAATGTTTTACTCACAGTTTACGCAGATAATTTTTCATGGATATATTTTTTTGCTGTTGTTTTTCGTAGTCGGGAATTTATGCAGTTGTAGCATTTCACACTTTCATGTGTCCTGCAGTTTGCAAGAGAGGAAGAAAAACAGGCATCAGGGCACCGTCAACTCGAGGCACAACATGCCTTGTTGCTGCAGGAGAAGTCTGACTTCCAGGTGGCGCTGCAAGAGAAGCAAGCCAAAGTACAGGAGGCAATTATTGAGGTATTGCAATGCAGTATGCCGATCAACTGAATAGAGAGCCGAAGTGATGATATTGCGCGTCATGGTAGTTGGTTCTAGACACATAGCCGATCAGCACGGGAAGTCGCTATCAGCGGCCATTTAGGTTGTTAAATGCAGCAGGTAGACTTATTGAATCTGTTCATCATGAATGAAACCATAAACTCAAACAGTTAAATATAGTGTTGGGGAAAAAACCATCATCAAAAAGCAATATAAAAAAATTTGTTGATGAGTTTCAACAAGTTTAAATTTTTACGGCGATTAACTTGCGTGATCAGCTTTGTGATTTTCTGGTCTCCTTCAGGTGGAGCGACTCCAGAAGGTGTGTAACACACAGACGGAGCAGCTGCAACGGAGTCAGAATGAGTCAGAGAAGTGGACGCAGGACGTCAACCGACTACAGGCAGAACTGTGAGTCTACAGGCTTAATCTAATCAATAAAGCTACATATCTGTATGTCTCTTTTCCACTGATCTTGGACAAACTCTGCCCGGTGATTCAGTGGGCCCTTTAGACAGACCTGGATGGTCGGATGTGGAGCAACTGTAACCAATAAAGTAGAATAGTAAATTATAATGGTTCGACGTCGTCTGTATCCAGCTCAATTGCCGCTTAGTGGCGTCACTTTCCATTGCAGGTTGTGGTTTTGTTATCGGGCATATGCGGTAGATGGCGCCCATGAGATGACCCAGCGATGAATATCAGAGGCTATGAATACAACAGTTTCCATCACCTTCTTATTTGTACTGCTACACTGCGTAACCCTGCTAATAACAATAGTAATGTAGAAATATTGTTTTCTTGAATTATCGAAAAAACTTTGTGGGATGAAACAGTATGCAAAATGCGGTAGCCGACTATCAGATAGGATTGTCTTGTAGTAAGAAAGAGGGTGAAAAATTTACTGAACTAAGCCACGTGCTTGCAGTGTCTCATTCACGGCCAAGTACACGGAGATGGAAGAGCGAGTGACCGACACAGAGAAGGAGCGAGACTCACTCAAGTCTCAACTGCAGCAAGTCTCCGACCTAAAAGATGAACGCAAGAAGGTGCATTGGTCGGGACTGTCCTGCTGTTACATTGCAATTCTCTTAATTTTTCAATCTCTAGTTTCACATAAATTAACCATGTTTTTCTTCATGTTTAATCTTTATTGCTGAAGTATATTTATCGTAAGAAATTGTATGAAACGGGAATTTGACAGACCAATAAATTATCCAATTAAAAATGTTTATATTTCACCCTATGAAGATACATTGGTGTGTTATACAGTGGTCTCAACATATGTTGTATACCGGTACCTGACATATTTTATTTCGTCACCAGATCCTGTATTTTTGTAAGCTATTAAGACATGAAAGATCAAGATAGCAACACACTTTGTGTGGATATTATTCTTAACCAACTGATATGTCATATATACTAATAAATTCTGTCTTGCAGTGTCCTGTAAAACAGGCGTTTAGTTAACCAGTGAACATCGTTGTACATTTCCGTTAAACGTTAACACTGGATGTGATAAGATAATATGTGGCATTGTACATACTTTGAAGTTGCAGAAGTGATTGTTTTTCTTGTCAGCTGCTTGATGAGAGGGTATCTCTGGAGGAGCAGATAAAGGGGTTCAAAGAAAGGTAAGTACAACGTATTCAGCTGTCAGATGACACTGGCAAATTCAACCAGTCATATCAGTAAGAAAATTGCACAAAACCAAGCATTTATAATGGGTCAGAATGTAAGACACATTATGTCCAAATATAACATGACCCACCATGAACTGTTGTATATGCCTATGAGTGCTATTAAGCATAAATGTAAAAAAAATTGTGATTTCATATCTCAGCACAATATAATTTGTTTTCTAGCTGCTATTTCTAACTTACAATTTGTTTAATATGTACATGTTTGTGGATCTTGAGTCCGAATAAAGATGATAATAATAATAATAATAACAAACCAGTTGCATTAATGCATCAACGTAGTTGTGTAAGAGCGCCAGTATAGGTGCATTAATGCACCAATATAGATGTGTTACTGAAACAATATACGTGTGTTAGTGTGCCAATGTGGGTGTGTTGAACCAATTAATGTGTGTTAATGCACCAACATATAGGTGTTTTAGTGCATCAATATAGGTGTGTTAGTTCAACAATAGAGGTGTGTTATTTTGCCAGTATTGATGTGTTATTGAACCGATATAGGTGTATTATTGCAACAATATATAGGTGTGCTTGTGTGTGTGTGTTTGAAGCTAGACGATTTCGCTAAGTGGTGTGTCAGTCTGGTTTACATGGTGGCTTTTGAATTGAAAAACTAACTAAAATTGTTCAAGCCGTTTACCTGAGTGTGCAAGCGTGTGTGCCACTATGTGTATGCGGTTGGTAATAGGTTTCTCTTTTTGAATTGTAGCTCCTTGACGTAAGTGCTGCAAGCTAGATGCGAATGTATTTGTATTTATTTAGTTACTCCCCTAAACTGTGTTAAATAAGTGTTAAGTCATTAATACTGTTCACATCCAAATGTTAAGTAGTGCTTGTACACACAGACATGCCTGCCTTTGGTTGTGCCTTGCATGACCTGTCAGTTTGTCCAGTGGTTGTTCAAATGGTTTCGATAATCTGCTTTTATTGTGTTACTAGATGTTAGTGAATGTTTGTTGTGATACATATCTATAAGGTTGTTGTGGTCCCATGTTTAGAAATAGTTTGTTTTTGTTAAAATTAGATGTTCATATTTGTACTGATTTATGGCACTGTTTTCTCTTATGTTGTATGATGAATATCATGCGTGGCACCCTTAATCTCATATATTGTAACATGAAGTTTGATGTCATCAGATGCAATGTAGCATCAATAGTTAGTAGACCTTAATTTCTTTATACATTATGGCTGTTGTTTGATAAACTACAATCAGATCCTGATTTCAGCCACTAGTTGTGTTGTGCCTTCATTGCGATATGTTGAACTGCTTAAAGTATGTTCTTCAATATACTAATTAAAAATTATTATGTCAGTTCTGATCTACAGATATGTTGATAGGGTTCCATAGAGTTACATGCATGAATGTTGGTTCTCAAAATCACGACCGATATCTTTGCTACTTTTACTATTTTGTTTTGTGATTTTCGCCTAGGCCTTGTCCATTCACTGCAGGATGTAGCCCTCTGCTAGACATTTCACCTACGCCTTGTCCATCCACTGCAGGATGTAGCCCTCTGCTAGACATTTCATCTAGGCCTTGTCCATCCACTGCAGGATGTAGCCCTATGCTAGACCTTTCACCTAGGCCTTGTCCATCCACTGCAGGATGTAGCCCTCTGCTAGACATTTCACCTACGCCTTGTCCATCCACTGCAGGATGTAGCCCTCTGCTAGACATTTCATCTAGGCCTTGTCCATCCACTGCAGGATGTAGCCCTATGCTAGACCTTTCACCTAGGTCTTGTCCATCCACTGCAGGATGTAGCCATCCACTAGACCTTTCACCTAGGCCTTGTCCATCCACTGCAGGATGTAGCCTTCTGCTAGTCATTTCATATAGGCCTTGTCCATCCACTGCAGGATGTAGCCCTATGCTAGACCTTTCACCTAGGCCTTGTTCATGTACTGCAGGATGTAGCCATCCACTAGACCTTTCACGTAGGCCTTGTCCATCCATTGCAGGATGTAGCCATCCACTAGACCTTTCACCTAGGCCTTGTCCATCCACTGCAGGATGTAGCCCTCCACTAGACCTTTCACCTAGGCCTTGTCCATCCGCTACAGGATGTAACCCTCCACTAGACCTTTCACCTAGGCCTTGTCCATCCACTACAGGATGTAGCCATCCGCTAGACCTTTCACCTAGGCCTTGTCCATCCACTGCAGGATGTAGCCATCCACTAGACCTTTCACCTAGGCCTTGTCCATTCACTGCAGGATGTAACCCTCCACTAGACCTTTCACCTAAGTCTTGTCGATCCACTGCAGGATGTAGCCCTCTGCTAGACCTTTCACCTAGGCCTTGTCCATCCACTGCAGGATGTAGCCCTCTGCTAGACCTTTCCATCATTCTCTGTCTGGCTATTTTTTTCAAAAGTGCGCCTGCGTCACTGAACGTCATTGGCCTGCCTCTCCTCTTTTCCCTGGGTTGTCATTTTGTTGTTCTGATGGTTCGTCTGTTGTCTCATTGCTATGTGGTTTGTCCATTTTCACTTTGTATTTTATTACATCTCTCACTTTTATTATATCTCCTGATGATGATGTTATTTGTGATTTTAGTAATCTTAGGATATGTTGTTGCATATCAGAACAACCAGTACTGCATGTTTTAGGGTCTAGTGAAATGAAGATGTATTTCCTGACTTGTGTGGGTGCTGACATTAATTTTAGCTGTACAGCATTGTTCTTCTCAGTAATTATAACTGTCCAGAATTGTTATTATAAGTATTTACAACTCTACATAATTGTTATTATCAATAATTATATGTGTACATAATTATTAAAATTGGGGTGCTTATCTACCAAAAGATTGAAGAATAATAGTGTTATAAGCACTAATATCTGTGCTTTGGTGCCCGTAAACCGAGATTCGACAGTAGTCCGACAAGTATATGTAAAGCTAGAAAGCACACTTCAAAGTCTATCCTTGCCAAAGACAATTCAATACATTGTTCTCCTAATAAGAGCCAGTGATGGTGTCTGCGTTTGACTGACTGTTGTTGTACGTTGCAGTGAAAGTCGGATGGCTGGCGACCACTTGGAGGAAACAACGACACTGCAGAAGATGCTTGATGCCACCATGAAGACGTTGGACAACAGTGGAGAGAAGGTGCAAAAGCTCAGTGGAGAGGTGAGTACGTCGTATGTGAAACTAGCAGAGTTACTCTGCATTGCACGAGAGAAAAGGCAGTCATTGCAAGAGCTTATGACTCCTTGCACTATCCAGTCAAGTTTTATCAATTCCAATTACACATCAGTTATATGCATACCAATTCCAACTAAAAAATACAAATTCCAATTATCAGTTCCTTATCGAAATAACATTATGTAAATAGAGTAAACGTAAACATACTCAATGCCAAAAGTAACATTAATTGTTTTGGCAACTTTATTTAATTTCTGCATATTATGGTCCACAATGGCAAAGAAATGTGGTATACACAACATATTGATTATTTGTAGCGAATAATTTGAATTAAAAATTACACTATATAACAGAAAGGTAATTGAAAATACCAATTACATTTTCACCAATTCCAATTACTTTTAAAACCAAAACACCAGTTACGATTCCAGAATTGGAATTGACGTTTCAATGTAATTGACCCCCAAGTCTGTCTGTGAGCATAATTTTTTCAGTGGTATCCAACTGGAATTGATGTATTGTACTATGGAGAAAGCACTGGTGACACAAGATGACACGAGATCACATTCTAACAAGTGTGTCGTGTCTGTCATGACAGGTGACACAGCTGAAAGCGGAGTTGACACGAATGCGCACGTACGAGCAGAGTGTTGTGACACTGACGGACGAGAAACAGTCGCTGGAGAAGCGACTACAGAACCTCGAGTTGATCGCCATCCCAGCCAACGGCAACGTGACGGCCAACAGCAACATGAGCACCTCTGGTGAGCTACACAGGATGTGTGATGACAATTAGAACTAACACGTTCTGAGCTGTTACGTCTTAGCCGATTTTCAGTTGATTACAAATATAATGTACCACACGTTTTTAAAATAATTTTACTGTTATCTGTTTATAAATATCGACATTGTCGTTCAGCATGCAATGTAAACGTGATATTCAGGGCGAAACGTTCAATTAAACAGATAACGGTCAAATTATATGAAAACATTGTGGTCCATTAAAACACATTTGGTCGATAAAGATGTTACAAATTATACTACATAATTATGATTTTATGATAAAACACATCATACTTTGCACCTTTGATCAAATATCAACTATTCAATAACTATGATCAGGGAAGATTTGTTGAGATCTTGCTAGGGGTGTATGTGTGGGGGTTGCCAGGGTGTAAACACTGCCATTTAGAAAACAGATAACCCCATAGCCGTTTGTCAGAAGAAAAGACAAACGTATGAATGAAACCCACCCACATATGCCTGTTTGTGTTGACCCAAAAATTTTCTAGGAATCGTGTCCCGTTAAGTTTCCTTTATTTTTCCTACAGTCTGGTGTCGTGCACTGACACTGTCATTTGATGTGTTTGTAGAGAACGTTGTGGAACTGCAATCGGAGAACAACAATCTCACGTCACAGGTGCTGATTAGTAGATGTAAAAAGAGATGTAAAAACAAAATGTCTTCCCTCACAAACATATCGCAGTGACATCGCAAACATCGCATTGACATTACAAACATATCACAGTGATATCACAAACATTGCAATGGCGTCACAAAGATTTCACAATGACATCACAAACATCAGAGTGACGTCACAAACATATTGCAATGACGTTACAAATGTATTGCAGTGATGTTACAAACATATCGCAGTGATGTCACAAATATTGCAATGACGTCACAAACATTGCAATGACGTCACAAGCATATCACAAACATATCAAGTGACATCACAAGCATATCACAAACATGACCCGCAACCATAGTTTTATTCTTAACTGATAGCTGTCATACATGTCTGTAGTGTCTATTGTGGTTGAATCCAGGTTGACTTTCTCAACTCTGTGATCGCGGACCTGCAAAGAAAGAACGAAGCGTTTCAAGCGCGGTTAGAAGTGATGGAGTCGGGCGGCATCACCAATGGCAACAACAGCAGTGACACCAGGTGAAGACTGCCAGGCTTTCAGGCTTTCTGATTCGTCTTGATTAACATACACATTGGATCCAAAATATAAAACGGTCAATTCGTCAAGAAAATGACTGTGCAATGTTTTTGTGTTTATGTTATCATATAATAATTTTAATTATGGTGCACACAACAGATGCTGATAACAGTAATATTCTGGTTTGCTGGAGCATTACATAAAAGCTCTTCCCAATTAAATAAAAATTACCCTATCTAGTATCGATCGAAGTAAATTCTTTTAACGATTTTGATCTGTGAGTATTACTTTAAACTGTTCACACATTTCAACATCAATGAACCTGATTCGTGATGGGCTAAGTTAATTAAGGAGGGAGCTTTAGAGAAAGTTTATTTTGAAAACTTGTTAATTTTACCTGATCAGTGACCTTGTACGCCACCAAGCACATATTGCTTAGACCGTTTATTTCATATAACTAGCAGCAGATAAATGCACTCCTCGTTGCTTCCTGAAATGATCATACAATGAATTCCATTTTGAAAGATTACACAAGAAATCTTGACAAAAATACCAGCTGGACGTGACTGTAATGACAAGGGTAACAACATTGACACCAGACTTGGGGTCAGTTACTTTATGTAAATTATAATTCTGCACTAACTACCAATTCCATCTGCACCTCAGAAATACCAATTCCAATGCCAAAATACCAATTCCAATTATCAATTCCATATCGAAATTACATACTCGGTGCCAACAAACTAGCAGCTTTAATTAATTTCTGCATACAGTGTATTATGGTATATAATGACAAACAAATATGATATCTGCATCATATCAGATTTTATTGATTATTTGTAGCAAATATTTTGAGTTAAAAAGTGACATGTAATTGAAAAAATAATTGAAAATAACAATTACAATTCCAGAATTGGTGTTTCAGTTCCAGCTACAAGGTAATTGACCCAAAGTTTGTCATACGTTGAATTCCTTTTTGAAGCATTCCACAAGAAGTGTTGACAAAAGCACCAACAGGATAACTAATAACATTTGCAACAACATTGACCCGTGTGGTTTTGTCTCTCAGCGACGTCCACCGTAAGATTCCAGCACCGCGTCTCTTCTGTGATATCTGTGATGTATTTGACCTTCATGACACGGAGGACTGTCCGAAGCAAGAGATGTCCGACAGTCCAGAAATGACCCACTACCACGGAGACCGCACGGAACAACGGCCGTTCTGTGACATCTGTGAAGGTCAGTGGCACGATATCGCCCAAAATCTTATATTGTTGCATTCATAAAATAATTAACAGTATCCTTACACCAGCGTTCCCACACGTAAATTGTCCAGGCCTTTGAAATTTAGAAATAGCATATTATTTTATCTACCAGTTTTTTTATGTTTCAGTGAACGGAAAACTACCATCCAGCAATGTTCTGTAATTGTGCTTCTAATTGGGCAAACAGTCATCTGGACCTTGGTGGGAAAATATGAAATTTACCATAAATTTGTTAAAAGTATCTGTTCTTTTTCTTACATGATTGTGCATAAAAAAATTTTGTGATAGATTTTTAGGTTATGCAAACATGTGTACACAATACGATAGTTAAAGAAGCTGCAGAGTTTTGAGTTGTAATTGAAGAAAACGAAAATAAGATTTTTGACATAGTTTTTACCTCTCAAGACAATGTAGTTCTGTCTTTAATGTCTGTCCACCAACTTTCTTGGTCTTCATCGGCGGACTGACAGAGTTGGTCGAAATATTTTGGTCACTTCAGAGGAATAAATCTTGCGAAAATTCACATTCCAAGAAATACAAACGTCAATCCATTCAATAAAAATAACATTTGTTTGCCTGAACTTCATTTTTGATGGACTGTTTAACCTTTTCAGTGTCAGCGAGCCAATATGACCTATTTCACAATGAAATGCCACACAGCCAAATTCGTTGATTTCACTTTGCAACATCTATTGCCATTGGCTGGAAGCAATTGATGAAAATTAGCCAATGAGACTTTTCAAAAAAGTTGCATTTGGTTGTTGTTATGTCAATGATGCGCATATTTGCCTGCCTTTGAGTGCAAAATAAAACCGAAAGTCATAACCCAAAACCAAAACATTGTATGTTTACCAGCGTAAATGTATCGCATGACAGTCAGTGCACACGTTAGTGAAAGTGAGTACCTGACTATTACATATCTGGAATTAAACAGAAAATTGTCTCCCCTTTCTGGAAATATATAGTTTACTTGGTGAAATGTGCTCTCTAAACACATAGAATAAAAGTTTAGAACATATTGTTTTATAAAAGGCCCTCGTATGTCATCATTGTTTTTGCTGCGCTGAAACAGTTAAGGAGCCCTAATGCATGGTTTCTGGTTGTTTCAGTGTTTGGTCACTGGACCGCGCAATGTGACGATGAACAGACCTTCTAGCACCAACAGCCTGCGATGTCGCACTGCCGACAATGATGCATTGCACCACAGACACTGGTGCAAGCATGATAGTGCGAGACTGCGCAACTCTTCACTGTCAGGTTGTTCTTTGGCAAAAATACGACAAATTCTGCAACGTCTTGCCAATAATTATTGTCAGAAACATGCCGGCAACCAAAACCGTGCTACTGCTGCATGCTGGGAAGCCTCTGTAACGCTGATTTATGCTATTCACAGACGTGTCCAAGGTCATCGTTGCAAATGGTGAATGTCCGTCTTTCAGTAGTCCGTGTACGATGTTATGTGCTCTAAAAGTTTGGCGTATTTCCTTGTGACAGCCCGCCTCCACAGACATGCTCCATGGCGTTGTAGCAATGTGTGAATGACATGCTGGGTACAGACACTTGGAGCATGTTGGTAAGTAAATCAAGTAGGAAACTGTTTAAGATGCCTGCAGAACATATTTTGTGATCTCTGTCAGGGTTATGAAGGACTCTGAAGTTGTCAGTTAAACACTGATGTGGCGAATTGTTTTTGCCCTCGTCTCTCATAAAGCCCGTTACCAGAATTCGCTCTAGATGAGAATGCGTCTTGAATATTTCAAATTGGTCAATGTATGTACATATATATGTACATATATATATATATATATATATATATCGACTAGCTTAGTGCCAATGTCTGAACGTGCGGATAGCATGTAAACTATGTATTTGTCTTTCACGCATCATGGGATTGTATTGTAATCAATACTGCCTCAGCATGAGGGTTATGTAAATACGTCAGACGTGTATATTGCTGTGCATGTACATATAGAGTCATGTGATTTGACATGTGTCACATGGAATGTTTATCTTGCCAAAGAATCCAGCAGCCCTGCTCTTGGCTGGTTGGATTCGCCTGGCATTTATCAGTAACGTTTTACTTTGAGCAGTCATTGCCCACGATACCAAAATATATACATCTGTCTGTGAAATCCTTTCATCTTTGAGGTATATGGGGGATATTATTGTTCCATACGCAATGATGTAAGGTTAAATTCATACCAAATTTGTTAATATTAGAGATACAAAGTATGATCATTTATGTCGTAAAATTGTGTTTATAGTATAAACTATATCTGTTCCACCATCTTGGCCACACACTGTGTTTTAACGAACCTCATAATTTATTTGACCGTTATCTCTGTGAATATTGACTTTGCCGGGCAGCAATGTCAACACGACACTGCGGGCAAAACTTTCAAATGTCAACATGACATGGGGAAACTTTTCAATGTCAACATGACATGGCGAAACTGTTCAATGTCAACATGACACTTTGGGTGAAATGTTCAAATGTCAACATGACATGGTGCAACTTTTCAATGTCAACATGACACTTTGGGTGAAATGTTCAAATGTCAACATGACATGGCGAAACTTTTCAATGCCAACATGACACGTTGGGTGAAATGTTGAAATGTCAACATGATTTGGCGAAACTTTTCAATGTCAACATGACACTATGGGTGAAATGTTCAAATGTTAACATGACATGGCGAAACTTTTCAATGTCAACATGACACTTTGGGTGAAATGTTCAAATGTTAACATGACATAGCGAAACTTTTCAATGTCAACATGACACGGCGGGTGATACTTTCAAATTAAACAGGTAATGGTCACATTATAATAAACAATTGTGGCTCAAGAATACACATTTGGATGGCGAAGAATTTAGAGTAGAAATTGTTTATACTATATATAGCATGACTTTGCGATACAAAGGCAGATCAAACCTTTCACCTGGAACTACTGATGTTCGTATGCTGCATTTGGCCGTTTTAGTTACAAAAAGGAAATGCTTGTGGTTTATCCAACTTTGATGGGGTCCAGCTCTTGCCCTCTCTTGCAGCCAAGGTGGCATTTGACATCTAAACAAACACATTTATTCTGATAAATTTACCTTGTGGCATGTGTTCAGTGTAATATAATTACTTATGTTGATCAGCAACGAAGGTGAGAATGCTAGTAAGCAGACTTCTATGCATAATTGGAAATAAAAAAGAAGTTAAAAATAGCCAATTTTTATCATAGTTCAACTTTGCACTGTTGGTCAACTTGCATTGGTCACATGACGGTCACGTGATTAGTTATGTGATTGGTTGACAGCACTGTACATATATGCACTGACAAAGGAACGTGTGCAGTTCTGTTGCGTAAAATATGTATTATATTGTACAGCTACAGCAACGAGTTTGTAAATATGCTATAAATACAAAACCAGGCACGGTTATCCCACAGTAATATGATATGAAGATTGATAATGTCATTTAGTGGAAATAGACATCTTGTTTAGTGTGGTAGGCTAGAATGTAATTAATAATGAATATCTGAAACAATATAATGAATATCTTGAAACATTTCTGATAACTTGCTAAATGGAATTGCTGATGCCAGAACCCCGTGGTTTGGCAACAAGATTTATAAAATGGTTCTGCCTAACATTATCTTGTCAATTATTAGCTGATTTGTACCGTTTCATATTTCTTGAAGAAAATCTTATTAAGGGTACTAACTTTGCAAATTATCACGCATGTAAAATATATTTCAGTTGCTTTGCCTACAAAAGGGCAGGTGAAGGTGGTCTTTCCAGAGTAGGGAGCATCTCATAAGTCGGCCAGTCCTTCATGTAAACTTCTGAGGAATTTCCCATAATCATGCATGTAAAACAATATTGCTCCTTGTGATTGTGTAGGCCTACTTTCATACGTCAACTTTTGAGTTGCCCCCTTACCTCAGCTGATAACTGTTTCAGATGCTCCCGCACTGTGCTGATGTATATTTCCCCAAGTTGTGTATCTGATGTAAATATGACAATAAACGAAAGATTTTATGACTGCAAATAGTTTTTGTATGTTTTATTACAGGATCTGATATGTCCGTTAACTTGTACATGAAACCTAGTAGTTTGATGTTTGTCCCGAATAGATAACGGCAAAACCTGACTATAACAAATAATGTACAAGGTGACAAGGGGGTAAATATATATTAATTAAGCATAATGAGGCCAAATTTATTCATTATGGCAAAAATCGGTTGATATACACCATTGTAGTCAAAAATATTTTGCTACGAAATATGATTAATGCTTAAACAAATTGCATTTCTAAAAGCAGATGCTAAAAAAATTGCTAACACGTACACATTATCTGTTGGTCTTGTAAAAATCATACGACAGCAAATATAATATGCAATAATGCAAAACTGTAGTGTATGTGTTCATATCAGTGTAACCATATCTTTGTTATCTTACATATAAAACACCTGTTTGTAGTACATGAAAGTGGTCCAAGCACCATGTCTGGTTCACAAATTTAGGAGGGATTTTGGTCATGCAAAAATTATGATTACCTGGGCATACATGTGACATGTGTATAGGTACATTCAACCCAACAAACTAATTACTGTGTTGGTGGTCATTTTATTGACAAGATACTATGAGAACTGAACTGAGCTCAATATACTTCCATCATCATACACTGACAGTTTCCTTTCAAATTGACCACTGCTATGGTGACAAGTCTATCGTTGCCAAAATCACACATCCACCGTTGCCATGATCACAAATCCACCATTGCCATGGTGATAAGTCCACCGTTGCCATGGTCACAAATCCACCATTGCCATGGTCACAAGTCTACTGTTGCCATGGTCACATGTAAACCACTGGCCAGGTTATAATTCGGCAATGAACTGGAGACTTCAAAGAGTGTAAGTCAGGAGGGCGGACATCAGCAAGGCAGCTGACCACAGATGTGTGGTTCCCACCGAAATCTCCCAGGGTGCTGCCCCTGCAGCAAAAACATGATCATTATTACTCTACATCTGTAATCAGCAATGAATATAAGCCCTCTACTCTTACTGAAAGACAGATTCGCTGATGCATTACCAGATTTAATTTTTTTATCCAAAAAATAGTTTTTTCAGCGGGAGAATAAATTAGAAAACGAGATAAGTCATGTTTTTAAACTAGGAGAGATTGGCCTTGTTCAGAAAATGGGAGATGCCAGCCAAAATGCGAATTTTGACCGGTCTGCATCAGTAGTTAGACCAAAATTTCACAACTTGTTTTCCATTTCACGGAATTGTAACTACCACAAACACAATCAAAATTACCAATTTTCATTAATTAATTATTGCTGTCATTCTGAATATACCCTAGTGAAATGTTAAACTAAACACACCTGGCATGCATGCCTTTAACCTATTAACGTGTCTTGTTATAATGTCTGACCAGGTGGGCTATTGTCTGATCCAGGTGCATCCTGTGTGGCCATACTTAGGGACTATCTCAAAACACTGATGTGTCATTTAACCTTATTTAGCCTAACCGTACGTGCTCGAAGTCAGCATTCTTATCAACAGACAACAGTGTTTGGAAAAAAAACCATGTTGTTTCTTGAAAATAAAACACTGATGCTAAATGAAACAACTACTAATCTGTGAAACAATTTTGTGTAGTATATCATGTCAGTGTTTTGAGATTGTCCCTTAGATTTCTTGATAAATGTGTTTCACCTCACTACATACCTTCGACCACCGTCAGCTGTTGCTCGGCGTTGCCGTAGATATTGTGGCAGCGGAGAAAGTATTTCTTGCTGAAGTGGTGCTCCTCTAGAGCATTGACTGTGAAGTTTACAATCCTACTGTTGATTGCATTGTTCTCCTGAAGTAAAAGAGGAAGCCATGTCAACGATGCAGGGGTGTCAGGCATAAAAATTCTGGTTTATGTTCATAGCGTATTTATAATTAAACTGGTGATTCTGCATGTGCATAGTCTAATAACAACTGTTATCATATAGGCATGTTAATTTAAATGGTACGCGACCAAAGCTTACATTAAAATAACCCTTCATTCCAGAAATAATTTTGTAAACTCCCATTTAAAATTAGGTAATGCTCCATCTACCCCCCAATTCACAAATGCAAGTCACACTGATACATTCAAGAACAATAAAAAAAAATTTTTTTTAAAGGAAATAGTACTTCTTTTGTTTTATTTTAGTAGCTGGGATAGAAATAAACATTCGCTGGTAATGAAAAAGACTGAATTCAATTACTTAATAATGTTGCATCATTTAAAAAAAATTTACATAAGGTTCAACACCTCACCCCTTCACTATGTTGTATCCCCCCACCCCAATCGAGGATAACAAATTTGTTGAACAGCCCTTGATATAGATGACAAATTGTAGCAAATTCAGTGCATGGTTTTATTCCTATCCTCATCCATGTCAATTTCCTGTGTCACAAAACTCACGTGACTTGACAGACGAATACCGGGCGACGCAACATTCGACGTTGCCGCTGTGACAACTTTCTCAGTTCCAACATTGCCCCATGAGAGCTCCAAGTATCGACAGTCAGGGTTCGCTGACACGTTGCATGACACTGTCGCCGTGTCACCGATGTTGCCGTAGACTGTTGTTGGAAGACAGTTTAATACGGGCGGGACTGTCAAAAAGATATCAAACATGCCACACATGTTGTATAAACAGTCAACTTAAAGCTGTAGACCCAAAAATATATCAAACATGCCACACATGTTGTATAAACAGTCAACTTGAAGCTGTAGACCCAAAAAGATATCAAACATGCCGCACATGTTGTATAAACAAAAACATCTCTGAAAAAGGTTATAGATGCGTATGTTTAAATGCAAGGAGCATAGTAAATAAGAAAAACGAATTAAACATTATGGTAGAAGATATTGACCCCCACATAATTGGTGTAACTGAATCATGGGCCAACATAGATACAACAGATGCTGATTTAGGACTGACAGGATATGTAATGTTTAGGAAAGATCGAATAGGAAGAAGGGGCGGGGGAGTTATTTTATATGTTAAAGAATCTATTCAGGCTTATGAAATAAAACTAGAAAGGGAAGCAGATTGCGATGAAGCTGTTTGGTGCAAAATTGTTTCAGGAAATTCAAAATTAACTATTGGATTAGTTTACCGAAGTCCAAACATAAACGAAGAGGACAACACAAAAATAAAAACGCTATAAAGGAAGTTAGTAAAGGGGAATGTATCATAATGGGAGATTTTAACCATGGACACATACAATGGAATTCTCTAGAGAGCACAGGGATTGAGGACCAACAATTTCTATTTTTAATCCAGGATAGCTTTCTTACTCAGCACGTACTAGAACCAACCAGGGGAGAAAATGTATTAGATATAGTTTTGTCATCACAAAAAGAATTAGTGGACAATGTAAAAATATTTGAACCATTGGGTAATAGTGACCATAATCAAATACATTTTGACATCAATGTAAAATCAGAAAGTAAAAATAAGAAAACGTACAAGAGAAACTTCCACAAAGGTAACTACAAAGATATGAGAAAATACTTAGCAAAGCTAGATTGGAATAACATGCTGATGAATAAGACCGCAATTGAATGTTGGAATATTCTAAAATATGAAATTGAGAGTATCATCGATAAATTTGTTCCCTTCCAAAAACAAGGAAAACGGTGTAGAAAGAAACACTTGTCAAAAGAGGCTATTAGAAAAATAATGCTAAAACAAACTATGTGGAGGGTTTATAGGCGTACCAGAAAGGACGAAGACTATGCAAAATACAAAGAGGCACTTAATGCAGCTACAACTGAAATCAGACAATCTAAAAGAAGCTATGAGCAAAAACTAGCATGTAACATAAAAAATGACAGCAAGAGTTTTTATGCATATGTCAAGAGTAAACAAAACGTACAAGACAAGGTTGGACCTCTAGAAGACAGTGCTGGAAATATAATATCACAGGGGTTTTTAATGGCGGAAGACCTAAATGGTTACTTCAGTTCAGTGTTTACCAAAGAAGATATTACTTCATTACCAGTTGCTGATGCTAAATTTCAGGGGGCTAAATCTGACTATTTAGGTCCGTTAGTTGTAACTCCAGAATTGGTAGCTAAGAAAATAAAGGCAATGAAGGATAACAAATCACCGGGAGTGGATGGGATTCCTCCAAAATTACTAATGGAAACAGTAGAACAAATCAGTATACCACTGGCAAGAGTATTCAACTTGTCATTAAAAGAGGGAGTTGTTCCGTTTGAATGGAAAGAAGCAAACATCATACCATTATTTAAAAAAGGTTCGAGAAATAAGTCAGAAAATTACAGACCAGTGAGTTTAACGTCAGTAATTTGTAAATTATTAGAAAGGTTAATTAAAGAACATATGGTGGACTTCCTCGTTAAGCATAAATTATTAAATTCATCTCAACATGGATTCCTTAAAGCGAGGTCATGCTTAACAAATATGTTATGTTTTTTGGAAGAAATCACTAAGTGGATAGACGTGGGATCGCCAGAAGATATTATCTACTTAGATTTTCAGAAAGCTTTTGACGAAGTGCCACATCAAAGATTACTACTTAAATTAAAAGCCCATGGTATCGGGGATAGCATAACTGACTGGATAGAACAATGGCTGACTGACAGAAGACAACGAGTTGTAGTAGATGGAGAAGTTTCAAATTGGAAATCGGTTTTGAGTGGGGTACCACAAGGATCAGTATTAGGACCTATATTATTCTTAATTTATATCAATGACTTGGACGACAGTATAACAAGTAACGTACTGAAATTTGCGGATGACACAAAACTGTTTAGAAAGGTTATTACTGATGGTGATAAACAACATTTACAAAACGATCTAGACAGATTAGTGAAATGGTCTGAGAAATAGCAGATGTTGTTCAATTTTGGGAAATGTAAATGCCTACATACAGGACATAGGAACTTGAATGTAAACTGTAAAATGGGAGATACTGTTCTGGGTACTACTGTAAAAGAAAAGGACTTAGGAGTTACAATAAGCGCTGATATGAAAGTTTCAGAGCAGTGTGGTATTGCAGCTTCAAAGGGTAATCAAATTCTTGGATTGATTAGAAGAAACATAACATACAAGGGAAAAAAGTTAATTATACCTCTTTATAAAGCAATAGTTAGACCTCATTTAGAATACTGTATACAAGCATGGAGACCATATCGTAAGAAGGATATAGATACGCTTGAACGCATACAAAGGAGAGCAACTAAAATGATTCCAGAACTGAGAGACCTTAGTTATGAAGAACGCCTGAAAGAATGTGGTTTAACAACTCTAGAGACAAGGAGGTTAAGAGGAGATCAGATTGAAGTTTTTAAGATATTGAATGGGTATGAAAATATTGATAGAAATATGTTTTTCTCACTCAAGAAGGATATCAGAACTAGAGGACATGAGGTAAAATTAGTAAAGGATCAATGTAGATTGGACATCAGGAAGCACTCGTTCTCACAGAGGACAATAAATGAATGGAACAAATTGTCTACAGATTGTGTAACTGCTAGCAGCGTGAATATGTTTAAAAACAAGGTTGACACATATCTCAGGAGGGCGGGCTATAAGTAGATGAACATTGTTGGACTCTCGATAAGCCAATGGCTTCCTTGTCCACTTGCCATCTGGGCCTTTGGCTTGGATGGCAAATCGTGTTAAATCTTGTTAAACTTAAAGCCATAGACCCAAACATATATTAAACATGCTGCACATGTTGTATAAACAGTCAACTTAAAGCTATAGACCCAAAAAGATATCAAACATGCCACACATGTTGTATAAACAGTCAACTTAAAGCTATAGACCCAAAAATATATCAAACATGCCGCACATGTTGTATAAACTGTCAACTTAAAGCTGTAGACCCAAAAATATATCAAACATGCCGCACATGTTGTATATAGAGTCAACTTAAATATATACATAAAAAAAAATATTTTTCATTGGTTAGCCTGATGGTCAGAACTATAGCATTTTATGTTGCTGCACCGACTCTGTCGAACTAAGACTAGTGTTAAGTCTGTAGGAAATATAACAACATTTCGCCGTAAACTAAAAATCCACCTGTTTAAACTTGCTTATCCTCCATAGCTCCCCAGCGTACCAATCCAACTGTTTACAACTCAAACTGCTTATCGATTAGGAACTGCTTAACCCCTTTTGTCTTGGTGCGCTGCCGAGCTTGGGTTTCCCCGGGATTTTAGCGCAATAGAAGTGTTTTATACTGTATTGTATTGTGGATAACCTATGAAATTTATCACAGTGGAAAGTATAATTTGATTCCAGGTTCACTTGCGCGTCAAACGGTGGCCCCACATGGTGGAGCATAGATGATTGAGGCTATAAAATACTATGTTTTCAAGAAGAAATATAAAAGAATCTTACAAAATAAATACACAAATAAGTTATTGATGTGCAGCTATTTCATCTCAAAATATTTATATTTTTTCATATATCAATTTAGTCTAACTACTGTATCTATGCGATTGCGCATGCACTGTATGTATGATAATTATGTAAGATATGTTGAATAAACTAGTCTGTATGTCTGTCTGTCTGCATTTGCGTGTCTGCCTCCTGCCTGATGAAAACTGTAGTGACCAGATTACTCTGATTGATAACGTCACCCTCTTGCATGTTTTCTTTCAATAAATTCCAAAATCCATCCATAAAAGCCACCATGATGAAAAAAATTCCATTTGTAAATTTTCATAAGTTCACAACTGATAGGTAGACACCAGCAGATATCCAATTTACAATGCAAAGATGTTTATGATAATTGATGGAAGATGCTGCCAAGTTTTGACATTGAATGCCATCACCACGGTGATCGCTATCATCATCACAGTTGGCAGGAAATCTGTTTGGTCTGCAGCTGTATTTTCTATGATGGCGCCAGGCAACATTCAATTCAGCCACATCGATATAATTATATTATACAAAAGGACACAGGCCTACATCACCTGAGGATAGTACAAAGCCTTTATCATGGAGTCAATGTCTGCTCACAAAAAATGTTTTTGATGTGCCAAACTTGTCCGTGATGAATGCATGCATGAGAAATGTGAAATCATATGCGCATAGAAAGGATTTTTACTGTCAATGTTTTTTCTTTTTGAAAATAGCAAAAAAAGCGGGACCAATGGAGAAACCGGTATTTTCCACCCGAAAGAAATAATGTTGACACCTATGCCTTTAGACAACTAATGAATCATTTGTACCTGAACTATTATAATAAGTCGGCGCATCAATCACAATAATTTTATTTTCGTCGCTACATCTTCCCACCAAGAATGGGGAAATTTACAGTGTAATTATGTAAATGAAACAATGATATTTACAAATGGATGCAACTACGTGGGTGATGGTAAATTTATAACAACCAAGGAATGGTGAATTTCGGATAAAAAAATCTGCACTCACACCCAATGTTCAATGTTAATGAGGCTGCCTTCTTTTGGGCCCTGAATCCACTTGTCCAGCCTTCACAGTGGAGCTCCCGGCCATTCAGCGAACGATCTAGCCTTTTTGACACAAATCTCATCTGTTTGGAGGTGCGATATCGGACACGCCCACTCGAGATTTCATGTGGCATCGATGAAATGATTGTTTCGAATGACATATTGCCAGTATTTGTCATCTGCAAATACAGTAGATTATGATTGTATTTAAGAGTCCACAGTTTGTGATGTGTGGAAAAATCAGTCAAATGTAAAGTTTCATTCTGATCAGTGGTAAGATTAAATGGGGTGAATTAATAGTCAATCTTTCAGCAACTTGTGAAAATTATATGGCAGAAGAAGGATAGTTGGAATACAAGAGGAGATTGGAATAAAGAAACACCCGAGGACGAAGGAAGTGAGGAGAGTTTAACGAAGAGAGCATGGAACACAAAAGAGGGTGGTAAAAGGAAAAGAGAAAGATGAGCATTAAGATGAAGAGATAGTGTAAAGGGAGATCTAACTGGAAAATTACATTGTATCATTATAGCTTATGATAGATTTTATGAGCTTCTTAGTGAAACGCATTTTGAAAACGCTTTTATGTGTGTGTGTTATGATGTGTTTTCCTTATGAGTGTCTTATTGAAATGCTCCCCAGAACTAGTTAATTTCTGTTATATATTTGTTTATATAGCTGTGATGGAATCATTAGACAAACTTTAAAAAAATTATGTACTGTTTTATTAAACTGATAACCCATATTATTTTTTACTATTTGCACACTAAAATGAACCTGATTTACGATGGGCTAAATTAAGTAGCTTTAAGTGTAAGTACACAACTATGTTTAAAACTCCACTGTCAGCTGATTTAGCCAATCGCAAATCCAGTTCATTGATGTCCAAATATGTAGTGTGTGAACAGCTTAAGTAAAATCTGCAGTCAGTTTAATTAAAAAGTGTGTATTCTTTTCAATTCATGGAAAGAATTAACTTTAGTCATTAGATATGGGAAGGCTGGATATCCAAAATGGTAAACATTTTATGGGGTCAAAGCTGATCACTTCCATCACTTCCATCCTGATCACATGACAAAGTTATGAAATTTCACCAAAGGTGAAATTAGGGAGTTTTCAGCGTTTCCATTTTCACTTCAATAAATTCTGCGTGCAGTATTAAATAATTCAATAGTTTGTCTGATGATTTCACAAAAACTACAAACAAAAGTTGCAAAATGAGCTACATGTCGTAGTAGATGCTAGGTAGGTTTGAATTTCCACAGAATGAATTTTAAATGAGATGAGGACAAAAACTGCACCTCAATTTAACCTAAAGACATCCATTAATATGGCAAACAGGTAAAACAAGAAACACAATAATCTGTAGCAAATATTAATGAGGGGGTATGGCAGGAAGTGGGAGGTTGGTCCTAAAAATGGTGGGAGGTTGGGCTAAAAAATTGGTGGGATGCAGGATTGACAATAGGTGGGAGGTGGACTCTCAAAAAGGGAGGGAGGTTGGCCCGGCAAACAGGTGGCAGTTGTGGGGTTGGCCCCCAAAATAGTTGGGAGATGGGAGGTTGAGACCCTGCCACACCCCCCCCCCCTCATTAATAATAGCATGAATCATGAGATGACTTGGCTTACCTGAATGATGGGTTTAACAATGCCACTTATGACCACGGCATGACATGCTACGCCCCCCTCCTCCCCACTCTTCAGGGCAATGCTCTTGTTCGTGTCGTTGATGCGTTCCTCCACTCCATACTTGTTGATCACAGTGAAGTAGACTTCACTGATTGGCACTGGAAACAAACATGCAGTTTACTGAAACAGTATTGGTAAAATGTGATTTCTTTCCTTGTTGGGGATGGATAACTAATTTACTTCTGGAAAACGAGAGAATTTGACGATTTTTGTCCAGAGAACATAAATATTAACACGGTTAATTTTCAGAAAAAAATCCCAAATAACAGATGTACATGTATCTAGATGTTTGTATATTGTAAAGAGAATTGCCTTTGCTATCTAGCTCAGTCGCCAACAATTAATGCCTATTGTCATTGCTACCATCGTTTATTATATGCAAGTAAAATAAAATCATTACAATTTAGCAATCATAAGTGTCTTTCTTTTGCTACATAAACTAAGCAATGAACAGTAGGCTCCAATACACACTACATCCAACAACTGCACTAGATGAGGCAACGATATGTTCAGTAAAATACAACAAATTTCCTCAGCTGCAGAGACCACATGTTGCATCAGGTTCAAACTGATCAAGGACAGGAATCTCAACCAGGAATATGTATAAAATAAACCGGTTATTCACAAATGATTCCCCATAACTTCAGGGATGGAAAATGCGTTGACAGATATTAAATATTTTTTTACGTATGCATGTACACTGTCACATACCTTTCACTTTGAGTTGATAGATGTCAGATGATGCCTTGTTCCCGAGAACACATTTAAAATACCCGCTGTCATCGGCTGTCAACTCTGTTGATGATATAATTTATATATTAGTTCATATTTCTAATAACGAACTGGATATATCTCATGGCAAGGAATTTTTTATTTTCTATGCTAATCCAGTCTCTATTATCCAGCTCATGACTGTTTTTTTTCTCACTACAATTTGGTGTCAAGGTCAAACAATAATTGCACCATGTCGGCCATGTTTGCTCATGATTTCGGTGACCATCATTCTGGTTAAAATTAAATTCATCAGAACATTTTTACATTTTATCAATGTATTTTATATGCATAGACACAAGTTGGAAATTATAGTAAATATTTGTGATATAACAAATGTCAACATACAAAATAAGATCAATATCACTGCATGTATCCTCAAGGTACTGCAAGCTGTCCCCATGCAGGCAGTTCATTTTTAAAATGTCAGAATGTTTTGATCGTGACAATAGCTATATTAGAATCACGTCTGAAATGTTTTAACGTAACTGTAAATGACTGTTTTATATGGAGAAATCCCCTATGAAAATATATCATGGTAAATGGTGCTTTGAAACAGGTAAATCATGGTAAAATACCATGATATAAAATGGAAACCACTGTATACCATGGAAACCATCGTATACCACAGTTTACCAAGTAATGTCATGGTTTACCATGTAATACCATGGTATAAATAAAAAACTATTCAAAGAAATAGTAAATTACATTTTACTCTTCACAGTACAGTCAAACCAGTCTTAAGCAACTGGTTGAACTGTACATTCAGGTGGTATTTCGTGAGTTGACTGTGGTCATTAATAACAGGTGGCCTCTTAATGCAGGTAGTTGCTTGAGCAGATTTGATTGAAATTTCAACACTTTCAGAACTATTGTCATTGTGTCAACCCCTTGAGGGTTCTTATGGCTGTGAGGGTCAGCAGGCTACATAGTTCACCAGCCCAAGGAGCTCGGTGAATGTCAAGAATATTTGGAAACCAGTGAAGACACTTTTTATTCCCAAAGTAAAGTAAAGCTCATCTTCAACACATGCTTACAAACTGATTTCCAACAGGAAATCTCATTGGTTGATGCTCAGCTGTTGACCAATCACTGACCGCATTTCACATGTTATTTGGTAAAAGGCGGATATTAACAGTAAAATTAACTGAGGTCTTCGCGTTTGACACACAAATAGATTGTGTCTCAAAAAGCAGAAAGTTTGTTTCATAATTTTAATTACTAAAGATTGTGAAAATATTCGTGAGACTTCAGATATTTGCCGTGGAACTGTGACATTCAATGCAAACCCAGGAGTTTCACGGCTTATGCATGAGCCAGTTGACAGGTATGAACTTAACACTATTTTATTGAGCCAAATAATAGTCATCTCCAAACATGCTGCCTTTATGAAGAACTGTACCTTTGATGGTCAGTTCGATTATCCAGATATTGTTGTCTTGTTGGTGTTCCAACGGCTCCAGAATGTATCGCTGACTGCTGTAGTCTGTCTCCAGCTCATTGTTTCTGACGACGGTGTACTCTGTGTTGTTGATGATGGTCTTGATGTAAATAGGGTCCACAATCTTTCGTTCGGAGACGAGGCATCGCAGGGTCACCGTTGACATCAGACCGTGTGGGTCCCGATTCATATTGCGGTCCCATGATGCACCAGGTCCCCAAGGAACTACACCTGGGATCGCTGCAGATACAATCGTGAATGCATAGTACATGACAGACACAACCAGGAATTTGCACTGTGGATATAATCACATGCAGACTTGGGGTCAATTACATTATATAAATTCCAATTACACACCACTTACAGCAACCCAATCTAAACTAAAAAATACCAATTCCATGTTGAAATAACATCGTGTTAACACTGCAACCATACACATATTCAATGCCAAAAAATCCTTAGAGTAGCTTTATGTAACAAATTATGTAATTTCAGACATTATCTTCCATTCAAAGTTTTAGTGCATTTTAAAGAAAGAATATCAAGAGAGAAAGTTAAATAATGTATTTGAAAAAGTAGCTGAGAAGTAATTGAGAAACCAATTACATTTGAACCATTTCCAAATATTTAAAAAAACATAACACCAATTCCAAATCCGGAATTGGCGTTTCTATTCCAATCACAATGTTACTGACCCCAAGTCTCTTCCTACACAACTGTAACACCAATATATTAAATAAAAATGTTGAAATTATTATTATATAATTGTAGATTAAAATGCAAGAATACAATAAGAATTTAAATTAATTATAATAAACTAACTTGAGTGTATTGTGGGAACATTTACAGTATTTTTTTCTGTCACGCACGCACGCGCGCGTGCACGCGCGCGCGCGCGCATTCACGCCCGCACATTACATGCACATATCTGAGGCAACTGGACGGCAGACGGATTCTCACCCACAAATAGACATTACCAGTCAACAGTAAAACTTGTAACGAATTGTTCTATTCACCACACACTTCTAGAATCCCGGTCGATCACTAACACAATGCCACACAATCATAGTTGGTTGACTCATACAGGACATCCGGCTTAGTTGAGGTATTGTAATTAAACAGTACGGCCGCGTTTGCACAGTGCACACACACGGTTACATTGCAGTAGTTAGTGCATAGTAACGAAAATAAAATTGCATAATTATGCGGTCGCATGACGTGAAAACGTCGCGTTCTAAATTGTTTAACTTTCGTCGACTTTGCAATCCCTCAGTCCTGATTTTTTGTCAGTATCTCAACTCAAGAATGTACGTGTTTGCTCAACGATAGTTCTGACGGGAATGAACAAAAGTTGGCAATACATGTTAATTTATACTTTGAAGTAAATGCATGATGTTGCGACGTTTGCCTACCTGCGCAGATGGCGATCGCAAATATAAAGAGCTGTGCTGGCATACTGTCCGTGTTGGCAATTCAGGCTTCGAATAACTTCGATCCTAACACTTTGGCATCTACCTGGCGTGTGCCCGCCTGCGTCCTGTTTCAAACGATGTCTCTACTCGAGATGGTGACGTTCGACAATTACGTCACACAGGTGGGGCCAATAAATCACGTCCGTACGTAACCTTGTCCGGAGTCAGGTCAATTCGTCTCGCCCGTAAATGCATGCGTCATGGGTGAATAATTTAGGTAAATGTTCTTGCGCAATGTAGCGTGACTTATGTTGTGTTTTGTACACGATCAAAGACCAAGGCAAAGTGAACGTGCCCAGGAGCAGCTGACCTAAAGGCAAAGCATCCGACATGTCTGCATCTGACGCCCTGCCCCCGCATTGTAAGGGAAGGCAGTGTTAGTGAGCCGCTGGGTTTGTTGAGCCACCCATTTTTTTTCCAGAAACTGCAGCAGCAACAGTTATTTGGTACAATCTAGTGATTGAACATGTCATTAGAACACGATTGACGTACAATGGTTGCCATTTTGTCAATGATAGCTATACTGGACCATTTTTTAGAAAATTAAGTTATTCAAAGAGCTATATATACACCACTGGAAAGGTTTATTATTAAATGTACGTTGTTACATAGCGCGGTATCCAGTCCGTAGAACCGCTCAAAGCGCTTTACACTTCACGCCCTGGCAGACCTGTTCATTACAAGGCCATCTGGAATGTCCACTTGCCATCTGAAACTTGTTGTTTGGGATGGCAATCTTGTTAAATCTTGTTAAATCTCAACTTCCTGTGAAGCATTCCGCCACGGTGCAGTTGCGCAAAGACTTTTCGTTCACATTTCCCCCACTGTCTGTGTTGCCAGGTACTCATTTTGTACAGCTCAGTGAACTGTGGCAACGTGGGTTGATAAAGATCAAACTTGCCAAAGGCTCGAAGCAGTGGCTTTTGAAACCGGGTTCTCTCGATTGAGAGTCCGGCCTTCTAATCGGTATGCCATCGCACCCCACCTACTATTATTAAGATACATCATGGTATCAGTTGTACGGTTGTATGCTAATTAGTGTTCATGCCAGAGCATTTTGAAGACACCTCCGTCCACATTTTCAAAAAACGTTTTTGGCCCATTTTCATCAAAACAGTGTATCTGGCCAAAAATAGATTAATATTAAATTTAATGTAATTGTTTTGACACATACTGGAACTACTACATTTTGTCAACCTATTGGTTGATAACATACAACTCTAGCTTCATTACTGTGCCTGGAAAATGTGACAAATTTTGCCACATTATATGGGACCGTTTTATAAAGACTTGAATGTTATACAATGTATGCACTGAATAATGACTTGTCCATATGCTGTACACACGTGTGTTGTTTGTGCTATTGTGTCTTTTATCTGAAGTGGTTTTGGTTACATCATCAGACAAGAAGGAATGTAAAAGGAAATATTGGACGGAATGGTTGATGGTAAGACCAAGAGCCACACGGAGAGCAACTGCAAGGCAAGGATGGAGAACATGAAGTATGAAGATCTGGTCAGAATGGCACACTGCATATATGAGTAGCGGTCCGTGATTACTGACCTTCCGAGAGGAGATGGCACCACATGATGATGATGATGATAATGATGAAGTTGTATAATGCATGGCTACATAGAAAGTAAAATGTCTACACACAGTGTGTGATGCATGTTTATGTGATGAAATACATTTAAATATTTACAATAGTTGTGAGCCTAAGGCTAAGTATTATATTATATATAGCATTTATTGAACACTAAGTAATATATAATGGAAATTATGAATTGTTTACAAGGTGCCTAGATATAAGTATTGTTAAACAGGCCAACAACAATTAAACAACTGCTGGTGTGTAAATATAGCCATTTGTTATTCAATGGGTAATATCGTAATCGATATAAAATTATATTATTTGGCGAAATGAGTCTGAAACGAGGCAAGCTTTAATTTGACTACAGGGGTCCATTTAATACGGCCCTGGTGGTTGAGACAAGCAACATCGTGGGGTTGTGTGGAGTGGTCACGAGATGTCACCACCGTAGAAGCACCGTGTTCGTAGGGGGTCGTAGAAACATTTAAGAAATCAGTTGTGAGTTCACGCACATAATTGTCTAGTTATATTTAAGTCGGATTTATATTGTCAATAACATCGTTGTCAGTGTTATCAATCAAAAAGCCGATTTGGACTGTTGTCAGTGTATGTACTAGAAACGCCCCATTATCGCCCAATGTCAACGTGACTGCTGTCAAACCTGGCAGCCGCGTCTTATCCTGTCTGTACAGTAAATGGCTATATTGCTAGCATACTGTGATCTTAACATGTATATTGTAGCCTATCGAATGATTTATTCGGATAATCTACCAGGTGCAGAACAGGGTAATCAGCCCCTCCCCCCTCAACTTGATTGCCAAATTGAAGAATAAGCTTACTAATTTAGTAATTACAAACTCCACTTTGTCTTGACTTTGTTTATGACTTTGGGGTATGCGACTGTATCAGATTGGTTGATACACTAAAAACCATAAATCCCTTCTGCCTGGTATCTGTGCTAGAGAGATAAACGATGCCACACATAGTATATGTGTGACATGTCATGCAAAAACTCCTGCATTAACCTAACCTAAAAATGGACTGTTTGGAGTTAATAATTTGGACTGTCTGGAGTTAACAAGTTGAGAATAACATATACTATGATATAGTTAGTTAGTTAGTTAGTTAGTATACAACAGGTACTGGTTGCCTGTCAAAGTGGTATCTTGACATCAATGAAGCCAGAACAGAACGTACCAACATTCACAGAAAAAACAACCTTGCTGGAGAAGACTGGCACATGACACGCAAGCTAGGCTCTTTACTTGGGGATATGCAAGAAAAAGAAAGAGAAAGCAACTTATAGCTGTGGCTTTCCAGAAGCTGTGGTCTCTCTGGGTCAGACACCACTGTATATCCCAAAACCTCCGGCTGTGACTGTACAATGTGTTTATAGTCCCTGTTCTCACGTACAACATGGGCACATGGGGACTAACACCAACAGAATGGGCCAGATTTTAATGCATTCCACCATCGTCAGCTGAAACAGGTCATCAGCATCCAATACCCTCAGCGAATCTCGAACAACGCCTTCTACTGAAAATGTGCGTGCAACCCACTGAGCTTATCTGCCATCAAAGCTCAGTGGGGTCTATTTGGACATGTGCTTCGGATGCCATCTGAAGCCTCTGCACAGCTGGCCATAGACCAGTATTTAACATCCACTGATGTTGCTGCCTGGCAAGGGTAACCATGAACAACACTCCCAACTGCCATCTACAAAGATCAGCAGGAAGTTGGCAAGCATCTTTGAAACCAGTGATATCTAGACTAGCTGAGATCGCATGGCCGAAGTCAATGGAAGAACATAAGCCAGAACATCTTGAAAGTGGCACAAGCGAAATTGTTCCCACTGTTACTTACATACACACACACTCATATATATATATATATACATACATATATATATATTTATGGACATATTGGATAGTCCAAACCACCAATCACAAAATGCTTAACTTTCCACTGTTGTCATTGTTGTCATGTTGTCATGTATTCCTTCAGATAGAGACAGCTTGTGTTATCTCCTCGAAATTCCAGTATGAACGAATGAAACCCTGCAGGTTGATCTTGGGCAAGGGTCTGCACAGTAGACTTATAACTAGTCAACAATAACCAACCAGGAACCCCATGATACGTGATATAAGATTCTTAATGCCAAATTACAGTGAAGCCGAGATCGGATGCACAAAATATGGAGGAAAGGTAGTGGTTGTGTGATTAATATATCATCGGCAAGCTGCTGCTGTTGTCTGGCACAGAGTTTTGTGTTTACAGAGTCACGTGGTGGCGTTATCCATTCCTGGTTAACTTATTATTCACTAGGTGTCAGCACGGTTTTGTCAATTTGCCATGAAGTTGATAACGATTGGTACAGAAGGTTTCTTATACTTGTAACATGGTGTAGACTAGATGTAATTATCATTGACATGCTTGCTCCCTTTTTATGGACCCTAGCTCTCTTTAATTCTCTAGCATTGTCTGCCAAAGTTGTCATGGTTTGGAATATATTTTGCATGTGTAATTCTAGAATGTAGTATGTTATTGTAAAAACTGGATACAGTGCCTGCTTATTTTGATGAAATTTTATTGAGTAAATACATTTAAATATGTGCTTTATTTGTAAAGCATAATGCAGAGATACAAGCACACAAGGTTAATATGATAATTTCCACTATTGGCAGCTGGTCCTTTTCTGAACAATTATCTATGTTTCTGCTCAAATGTAAACAGTCTACATAATTTTTTATGGAAAATATATTGCTGGAAATTGGAGTGAAATTTAATTCTGGAATTTAATTTTGAAACATTTTATTATTTTGTTCTAAAACAGTAAATAAATGATAATGTGTTCACAATTTTGTCTCGAAGTAGCATTTTTTTATGGTCAACCACAGTTCTAGTGACACATATAACTTGACCAATTTGCCTATTAAAGTTATTTTGCTGAACGTTAACAATTCTCTTTTCTTTGTTTCAGGTGCAATACTTTGAACAGCGAAAACATGAATTATACAGTTTACAGAAGTGTTGTTTGCCGTTTAATCACTTTTAAAGATCAAAGTGAACTTAGCCGTCGGGTAATATCATTCGTGCAACGGATGTCCTCAAGTGACAGTTTGAGTGGCGGTGATCATGACGTTGGCGATGACAGATTTGATTTGAATCCGTCACGACATGCAGCCAACAGGATTACAAAACCCACCATGCCGAAGAGAATGCTTGCAGATCACACTAACGCATCACGAAACAAAGCGTACCGACAGAAAGAAAATGCACCAAGAGATCATACTTACATGGACAGTAGGCGTGATTTTGAAAATTACTCCAAGGACACTGGGCATGACCTTCTGGAATTAGAGCGGAAAGATCCGTGGAAACGTGAAATAAGAAGCATGTCAAATCACAACTATAAGACATTCAGGCAACAGGGACAATTTCAACAGAGCTACCAAGGTTCAGAGCGATACAAGACAGGAAGATATGACAGAGAGGATACTCAGAGAGGACAGAGGACAGAAAGATGTGGTGTGACAAAGGACAGTGATGAAGGTCAAAGTGTCATTAGAGATCTGTTAGAGTCCACAGGTCGGTTAGAGCCACGGAGTCCATCCCCGGAGAAAGAACAACAAGAAGATAGCAAGGGGAAATGGTACAATCATGGGTTGGCTGGCCCTGGGAAGAAACGGCATGCTATGTGAGTACACATATGAACTTCTATATGACTTTTTGACACTAATGAAAAATTATTAATTCTTCCCATTCAGAAAATAACCACTAAATGTTTACGTCTTTCTAGGTTTAATTTTGTGACATTGCTGGCGTATCTCCGGGGGGGGTACTCCCTATACTGAGGCATACATGTATGTGCCGCGCAAATACACCTGTTTTTGGCCATTTTTCTCTCTCTGTCCGAAGAAAAAATGTAAATTTTCTCTCTTTGTGCCCCAATTATACCTGATAATTCTCTCTTTCATCGATGAGGAAATTTCCCAATGAAAATTCCTGACCTTACACTTATAGATATTAGATACATTTTTCAATAATTCTCTCTTGGTGACCCTAAATTTCTTGATTTTTCTCTCTCCATGGGGCTCTGATGGCACACCCCCACTGCTTTGGTATGGCAGT
This sequence comes from Lamellibrachia columna, assembly GCA_963662155.1. NCBI lineage: Eukaryota > Metazoa > Annelida > Polychaeta > Sabellida > Siboglinidae > Lamellibrachia > Lamellibrachia columna. The sequence goes on along the minus strand of OY759269.1, from coordinate 34,196,765 downwards.
ACCCCCCCCACCGGGGCGTATCTCAGATTATTAAGAATAAAGCACTGTAAAATTGTTGTTTGTTGTTAAAACTAATAAACACAAATTAAAGCTAAAATAATTATGATCACAATGGGAAATAACAGGAATTATGTATTAAATTTTTTTTCGGGAAGTGTATATAAAAATTTAATAAGATTTAACAAGATTTGCCATCCAAGCCAAAGGCCCAGATGGCAAGTGGACAAGAAAGCCATTGGCTTATCGAGAGTCCAACAATGTTCATCTACTTATAACCCGCCCTCCTGAGATATGTGTCAACCTTGTTTTTAAACATATTCACGCTGCTAGCAGTTACACAATCTGCAGACAATTTGTTCCATTCATTTATTGTCCTCTGTGAGAACGAGTGCTTCCTGATGTCCAATCTACATTGATCCTTTACTAATTTTACCTCATGTCCTCTAGTTCTGCTATCCTTCTTGAGTGAGAAAAACATAGTTCAATCAATATTTTCTTACCCATTCAATATCTTAAAAACTTCAGTCTGATCTCCTCTTAACCTCCTTGTCTCTAGAGTTGTTAAACCACATTCCTTCAGGCGTTCTTCATAACTAAGGTCTCTCAGTTCTGGAATCATTTTAGTTGCTCTCCTTTGTATGCGTTCAAGCGTATTTATATCCTTCTTACGATATGGTCTCCATGCTTGTATACAGTATTCTAAATGAGGTCTAACTATTGCTTTATAAAGAGGTATAATTAACTTTTTTCCCTTGTATGTTATGTTTCTTCTAATCAATCCAAGAATTTGATTACCCTTTGAAGCTGCAATACCACACTGCTCTGAAACTTTCATATCAGCGCTTATTGTAACTCCTAAGTCCTTTTCTTTTACAGTAGTACCCAGAACAGTATCTCCCATTTTATAGTTTACATTCAAGCTCCTATGTCCTGTATGTAGGCATTTACATTTCCCAAAATTGAACAACATCTGCCATTTCTCAGACCATTTCACTAATCTGTCTAGATCGTTTTGTAAATGTTGTTTATCACCATCAGTATTAACCATTCTAAACAGTTTTGTGTCATCCGCAAATTTCAGTACGTTACTTGTTATACTGTCGTCCAAGTCATTGATATAAATTAAGAATAATATAGGTCCTAATACTGATCCTTGAGGTACCCCACTCAAAACCGATTTCCAATTTGAAACTTCTCCATCTACTACAACTCGTTGTCTTCTGCCAGTCAGCCATTGTTCTATCCAGTCAGTTATGCTATCCCCGATACCATGGGCTTTTAATTTAACAAGATTTAACAAGATTTGCCATCCAAGCCAAAGGCCCAGATGGCAAGTGGACAAGGAAGCCATTGGCTTATCGAGAGTCCAACAATGTTCATCTACTTATAGCCCGCCCTCCTGAGATATGTGTCAACCTTGTTTTTAAACATATTCACGCTGCTAGCAGTTACACAATCTGTAGACAATTTGTTCCATTCATTTATTGTCCTCTGTGAGAACGAGTGCTTCCTGATGTCCAATCTACATTGATCCTTTACTAATTTTACCTCATGTCCTCTAGTTCTGCTATCCTTCTTGAGTGAGAAAAACATATTTCTATCAATATTTTCATACCCATTCAATATCTTAAAAACTTCAATCTGATCTCCTCTTAACCTCCTTGTCTCTAGAGTTGTTAAACCACATTCTTTCAGGCGTTCTTCATAACTAAGGTCTCTCAGTTCTGGAATCATTTTAGTTGCTCTCCTTTGTATGCGTTCAAGCGTATCTATATCCTTCTTACGATATGGTCTCCATGCTTGTATACAGTATTCTAAATGAGGTCTAACTATTGCTTTATAAAGAGGTATAATTAACTTTTTTCCCTTGTATGTTATGTTTCTTCTAATCAATCCAAGAATTTGATTACCCTTTGAAGCTGCAATACCACACTGCTCTGAAACTTTCATATCAGCGCTTATTGTAACTCCTAAGTCCTTTTCTTTTACAGTAGTACCCAGAACAGTATCTCCCATTTTACAGTTTACATTCAAGTTCCTATGTCCTGTATGTAGGCATTTACATTTCCCAAAATTGAACAACATCTGCCATTTCTCAGACCATTTCACTAATCTGTCTAGATCGTTTTGTAAATGTTGTTTATCACCATCAGTAATAACCTTTCTAAACAGTTTTGTGTCATCCGCAAATTTCAGTACGTTACTTGTTATACTGTCGTCCAAGTCATTGATATAAATTAAGAATAATATAGGTCCTAATACTGATCCTTGTGGTACCCCACTCAAAACCGATTTCCAATTTGAAACTTCTCCATCTACTACAACTCGTTGTCTTCTGTCAGTCAGCCATTGTTCTATCCAGTCAGTTATGCTATCCCCGATACCATGGGCTTTTAATTTAAGTAGTAATCTTTGATGTGGCACTTTGTCAAAAGCTTTCTGAAAATCTAAGTAGATAATATCTACTGGCGATCCCACGTCTATCCACTTAGTGATTTCTTCCAAAAAACATAACATATTTGTTAAGCATGACCTCGCTTTAAGGAATCCATGTTGAGATGAATTTAATAATTTATGCTTAACGAGGAAGTCCACCATATGGTCTTTAATTAACCTTTCTAATAATTTACAAATCACTGACGTTAAACTCACTGGTCTGTAATTCTCTGACTTATTTCTCGAACCCTTTTTAAATAATGGTATGATGTTTGCTTCTTTCCATTCAAACGGAACAACTTTCCAACGTTCAATTGCGGTCTTATTCATCAGCATGTTATTCCAATCTAGCTTTGCTAAGTATTTTCTCATATCTTTGTAGTTACCTTTGTGGAAGTTTCTCTTGTACGTTTTCTTATTTTTACTTTCTGATTTTACATTGATGTCAAAATGTATTTGATTATGGTCACTATTACCCAATGGTTCAAATATTTTTACATTGTCCACTAATTCTTTTTGTGATGACAAAACTATATCTAATACATTTTCTCCCCTGGTTGGTTCTAGTACGTGCTGAGTAAGAAAGCTATCCTGGATTAAAAATAGAAATTGTTGGTCCTCAATCCCTGTGCTCTCTAGAGAATTCCATTGTATGTGTCCATGGTTAAAATCTCCCATTATGATACATTCCCCTTTACTAACTTCCTTTATAGCGTTTTTTATTTTTGTGTTGTCCTCTTCGTTTATGTTTGGACTTCGGTAAACTAATCCAATAGTTAATTTTGAATTTCCTGAAACAATTTTGCACCAAACAGCTTCATCGCAATCTGCTTCCCTTTCTAGTTTTATTTCATAAGCCTGAATAGATTCTTTAACATATAAAATAACTCCCCCGCCCCTTCTTCCTATTCGATCTTTCCTAAACATTACATATCCTGTCAGTCCTAATTCAGCATCTGTTATATCTATGTTGGCCCATGATTCAGTTATACCAATTATGTGAGGGTCAATATCTTCTACCATAATGTTTAATTCGTTTTTCTTATTTACTATGCTCCTTGCATTTAAACATACGCATCTATAACCTTTTTCAGAGATGTTTTTCGGATGATTTGATATTGGTTTATCTGTGCTAGTGGCCTCTTGTTCTGCTTGAGACACCTCTAGGTAACCCCCTGCACTTCTAGTTTAAAGAATGTTTACTTCCAAAAATATTTGTCATTGTACCCAAGTCACTATCTACTGCTGCTGAAAGTTTGTCCGCGAATACTGCCGCCCCCTTTCCACTTAAATGAAGCCCATCCTTCATGTACATATCAGCCCTCCCAACAAAACTTCCCCATAAATCCACAAATCCAACTTCCTCTTCCCTACATAACTTCTGGACTAACATGTTAATTGCCATCCCCCGACAATTTCGATATTTGTGACCCCTCCTGCCCATTACAGGTAAAATCCCTGACAGTATTACCTGCTCAACCCGCGTCTGTTTTAGTGTTCTGACCAACTGCCTATATTTCCTAACTATGGCAGTTGTACCCTCCCTCTCTACGTTATTTGTCCCTACGTGTACTAAAACAGATCCACCCTTACCCGAGCCTACGATGTTTTTTACCCTCTCAGTTATCGCCTCTATTTTGGCTCCAGGCAAGCAGACCACCACATCATCTCCCTTGTTTAAGACTCTGTCGGTCTTCCTAACTATCGAATCCCCCACAAACACCCTCGCTCTCTTCCTCACCCCCTCTATCACTGCTGCAGAATAACTCTTCCGTTCGATCCCCTCCATCACATTCTGTCCTGACCCCTTCCCTCCTGTCTCCTTCGCTCCTGTCTCCCCCACTTCCCACTCCTTTGCTCTTGTCTCTCCCACTCCCTTCTCCTTCCCTCCTGTCTCCCCCACTCCCTTCTCCTTCCCTCCTGTCTCCCCTACTCCCCTCTCCTTCGCTCCGGTTGTCTTCCCTCCCGTTCCTTTCCTTCCCGTCTCCTTACGTCCTGTCTCCCTACGACCTGTCACCTTCCCTCCTCTCAGCTTCCTCCCAGGCTGCGGTGAGCTCTCCCTAGCATCTCTTGTGTCTTTCCCCACTTTATCATCTACTGTTCCCCCACCGGAACTACTGGCACAACCCCCCTGTTCCCTTCCCACCATTGCCACAACGAGCAGCCTCAGCTCTTCCAACTCCACCTCTAGTTCCTTCATCTTCGTACATCCCCTACACTCAAAACTAAAACTATCTGCCTGGACCTCAGCCCAGGACTTCTCGCACCCAGACTTGACAAAGTCCACCCAGTTACTGCAACTGCCACAAATTAAGTGCCTTGTGGCCTTTAACTGCCGTTTGCACGGCGTCATCATATAATTTAGTTTTAATTAGTTTGCTATGTTAGCCTTGAATAAGGCTGTTTTTGTGATCAAAAGAACACTTTAGTCTAATATACTTGCTAACTGTGTCTTCTATTAACCTCGCATGAGAGAAAAAAAAAACCTGCCACCTAGCGAATACGGAGAACACTGTGTAACAAAACAACGAAGTCAGTGTGAACTAATTTACGCTAAAATCCTGCTGTTAATTCCTTTTTACCGAAAACGTTTACTACCACTATGTCAGATATTACCTTATGTATGTAATTTAAGTAAATAGATCACTTTATCTTATATATATATTAGCCAATGTAAACTATTCACTATGCTATCTCAATTTTCGAATAGTAAACAACCCTATTATCGCTCGCTGAATTCCCTGACAGAATCCGAAACTAACTTACTCTAAAATACTCCCTCTGACTAATAATTAACAAAACCTGTTTCCTAATATATGTCTACAATACGTTTGTGTATAATATATATTCAATAGTAATACTTATTCTATTTGATATACCGCGTTTTCTGTAAATGATCTACACCAAATTCAAGTCGCTGCACCAAGTCCAAGTAGCCGGAAGTCAATTTAAGTAGTAATCTTTGATGTGGCACTTTGTCAAAAGCTTTCTGAAAATCTAAGTAGATAATATCTACTGGCGATCCCACGTCTATCCACTTAGTGATATCTTCCAAAAGACATAACATATTTGTTAAGCATGACCTCGCTTTAAGGAATCCATGTTGAGATGAATTTAATAATTTATGCTTAACGAGGAAGTCCACCATATGGTCTTTAATTAACCTTTGTAATAATTTACAAATTACTGACGTTAAACTCACTGGTCTGTAATTTTCTGACTTATTTCTCGAACCCTTTTTAAATAATGCTATGATGTTTGCTTCTTTCCATTCAAACGGAACAACTCCCTCTTTTAATGACAAGTTGAATACTCTTGCAAGTGGTATACTGATTTGTTCTACTGTTTCCATTAGTAATTTTGGAGGAAACCCATCCACTCCCGGTGATTTATTATCCTTCATTGCCTTTATTTGGCTGTGCCTGTACCTCTGTGTTGCTGCTGCACATGAGAATTAATGTCATATTATTCCATGCCTTTCTATGAGGTGCAGATGAATTTTCCACCAAAGGTCTCCACCAGTCATGTATGATCATCAAAACCTAAAAATCCACAACAGTTGGATGCAAAAATTAAAATGTTATGTATTGTAATGTCTAATTAACAAATTGGCCATTTTTTTCTAGCTATAACCCAGACAGAGCATTAGCAATTATAATTTTTATCAAGCCAAATCGTTATTGAATCACAACATGCTTATTATGTAATTACAAATTTTTTAACCCACATATTTGGTCTGACTGTGAATATTAATTTCAGGGATTGGTCAACAAGACCGCAGGTCGAAGGTGAAGTACTGTTTGGGCTCTACCCCATTCTGTTGGCTCTTCAACAAGGGAGGCGGGAATGCCATCAACTGTTTATGAAGGACAGTTTAAGAGAATCGAACAAGTCCCAAGTGGTTGAACTGTTGTCCCTAGCAACAGAACAGGGTGTTCCCGTGCGAAGTTGTGACGTTGGGACATTGGATTACCTTTCAAGGGCACGCCCTCATCAGGTAAGAAATCATTGATTCTGTATCATCTATGTGTCATATAAAAATTCATCCTCAACTGAATTAGTCCATCACGAATTCAGCACACTGATACCCAAATATGTTGTGTGTGAATAGCTTGAGACATACACAGTCGATTTAATGAAAAATTTAATAAAAACGTGCGTACTTTTGTTCAAATCATCAAAAGAGTTGACTTTAATTGTTAGATCTGTTAAGTTTCATTTAGTCAGAACAGAGTTGACCTTTAGCATTCAACTCATTGAACTTGTTGGTCATGTGTGTTTTGCGAGAACGAGGAGAGTCGATAACATAAATAATGAAACACGAGGTTGCACCAAGTGTGGAAGTTCGTGAGTTTTCCATTTTCACTTCAATTAGCCAAACATCAAATAATTTAATAGTTTGTTGGATTATTTCACCGTAATTACATATATAAAAGTTGCACAAACGAACTAACATGTCAAAGTGGATAGTAGGTAGGTTTAATTTTTCGTAAAATTTATTTGAAATTAGACAACTGAAAAAATTTAATTGAGAAGGGACCTGTAAGTATGTGCATATGTGTGCGCGCATGCGTTCGTGCATGTGTGAAAAATGCATGTGTTATATTGGTAAAATATGTGTGATTGTTGTGCTGCTGTAAGATATGGGGCTGGGTGTATAGTCAAAAACCTACAGTCAAAATCTCCATCAGACAAAACCCCATTAAGACAAAACCTCATCAGTCATCTCATCATATAAAACCTCATAGGTCAAAACCCATTCAGTCAAAACCTATCAGTCAAAACCATATCAGTCAAAACCATATCAGTCCACCCTTCTGATATGCTTGCTGGAAATGATAATTCCACATAGCCTTTTCTCAATACAGTATAGTACTTCTATAATTATTCTTTGTATTTGGCATAATTAAAATTTACATTTGTTGTAGAAAAATAAATATATAATATTTGATTAAAAGACAACATTGATTGCTCACAGTTAAGCATATTATTTTCTCATCACTCTTCATCATGTAATAAATAGATTAATTGATAATTGATGTAGTGATGGTGACTCTAATGATACGTTATAAAACATATAAATTGAAGTGAAACATGTGAGTTTCTAAAATTCTAATAATAAATTCATAACTATTATTACAACTTCACATACCATTCCAACTTCACATACGTATTCCAACTTCACGTACCCATTCCAACTTCACATACCCATTCCAACTTCACATACCCATTCTAACTTCACATACATATTCCAACGTCACATACATATTCAAACTTCATATACATATTCCAACTTCACATACATATTCAAACTTCACATACATATTCAAACTTCACATACATATTCAAACTTCACATACATATTCAAACTTCACATATACATTACAACTTCACATACTTTGTATGACAAATGAGTAAAACAAATATGAAAATTTAACACAATCAGTAACACATTTTTTATTAATAATCATTTAATGTTTTTATTGTTACTACATAACTTTTGACCAATGGTAGTTTTGACTAGGTTTTTGATCATGTGGTATCTTGTAGTGGGGTGTGACCTGGATTCAATATGGCGTGGTGAAACTTCTTGTGCTGTGCTGGTTTAGTGGTGGAATAGTGGTGTGGTTCGCTGAAGCATGGTGTGTGTAATCATGCGTGTCCATATATAACACAAGAGTGTCTTGAAGCCAGCACTTGTTGACATTATAAATTGGTGCTTTTTGGTCAGTGCTTCTGCAGGAGTAAAACTGACAAACCTGCATCTGACCTCAGAATGTTGGTTTAAGCAGTTTGGATTCTTAGTACAGTCCATTCACCCAACAGACTTGTATTAATCCAAGCATTTACATAGTACACACCGCTGTCATTTAATATATGGCTTGATGTGTGCACGCTTGTGTACCCAACGTATACTTAGAGGTGCTTAGCCGTCGTTTCACCAACGCTCGTTATTAATTAAGCTTTCTCTTTGTTTGCTTGTGAAAGGTCCATCATATTTGACTAAGTGCACTGTATCTGAGTAAGCGCTTTCACCAAGCGAACTCTAGTCAGAAATATAGTTATTCATATACGACTATGTAGTCAATAACAATGACCAATAACATTCCTAGTTTTGGCAACCACAGGTCAAATAAAATCACATTTTGATTATGTGAAGAAAAAATCTTATTTAGTTATAAATACAAATAAAATAAGAATTGCAAGCTTCCCTTGCAAATTAATGGCACATAATTAATTTCTATAATATTTTAGGAGAACAATTTGTTCCTACATTTTTCGAAAGACATAATTTTGTTTTGTTTTTAACTTTTTGTTCAGTTCTCTGCATCATCTTCCATTAATTGCCTCACACTTAATATTGACAGGAAAAAGTGATATATATATGTATGTATGTATGTATGTATGTATGTATGTATGTATGTATGTATGTATGTATGTATGTATGTATGTATGTATGTATGTATGTATGTATATATATATATATATATATGTATGTATATGACTACTTGTCTTATACAAACAAGGGACAGGAGAGATTGCTCATAACATACCAACTTTTTTCTTGATTTAATTTTTACGTATTTTGGTGACCAGTTAAGTTTGAGAATCCACAGTCATTGACTTAATTATGTATATGAGTCTTGAATCACTGGGAACCACTCCTTAAAATGAGTTAGAGAAACCCACCTGTAAATTTATATGTAACTTGGTTATTATTTATAACTCAGTTCTTCTGCTTGTCAATAGAAAACAACGTAAAACAGCATCAGAAACAACATTCTAAGTATTTTAATAGCTTTCTTCATAATTGTTGCTAGTGCATGAAGATTATGCTGTTATGTAAAGAATTTGCAACCGTGCTAACATTTTGCTATTAAGTTATGTTTTTGCTATTGTGTGAGCATATTGCTGCTGTGTGAAGAACATTTTGCTATTGTGTAAGGATTTTGTTACTGAGTGAAGGTTTTGCTATTGTTTGAACATTTTGCTACTATATAAATATTTTACTAGGTGTGTCAAGATTTTGTAACAGCATAAAGATTGGGATCTGTGTGACAGACAGACAGACAGATAGACAGACATATGTACTTTATTTTGACCCATGTACGTATCACTCAACAAATGAGTATGTAAAACATATAATAATTACATATAGTATACAATTATCAAATTAAGGTCTGGGAGACTCCCACTAAGGCTAAAAAGCTGCTCTCATAGGAGCCACCCAAGTATAATTAAAGACAAATCCTGGTGTTTAGAAATAGTAACATAAATCGGTAAACAGCCTGGCAAGGCTTACAACATGACATTATACATGATTACAGATTGAATGGTTATTCATCCAAAGAGGTACACATAAAAGCTTATTCTTATTGGTTATTCACTCAAGATGGCAAATGTAACAAATTCGGAGTGTACATACAGCTACGTAAGTGTGCAAATAATAATGTTTTACGTACATTGGAAATCCGCGTAAGCTGTGAGTGTAGATTTAGTTTTTTACTAAATCAGGTACATTGTTGATTGTATGTGGCAAGGTGTATCTGATACTTTGTTTTGCAAATTAGTGCTGTACTCTGATTGTGTGTATGTTGTATTGTCTACGTGTGTTAAAATTGTGAATGCTGATGTTCTTGTGAAGCGGTAAATTTTGAAGGTAAACATTTTGCAACTGCATTAAGATTTTGTTATTGCCTGAAGATTATACAACTGTGTAAAGATTTTGCAACTGCATGAACATTTTGCTGAAACTCTGTCCAAATTGTCAACAATGCCAAGACAAATAAAATATAATACCATATGTCAACAATGACTCAGTTCCTCAGCTGGTCAGGTGACTAAAGTTACAAGATATACCATTTAAGACTTCCGTATTAAACTGAAATTTTGTTTTATGAAGCCTACATAAGGCCATTGTGTGACTTGGCAAATATTTTGCCGTGGCGCTGGCCCAGTTACCGGTAAACCCCTTGGGGAACGGGCCAATAATAACCCATTATTCCACTGTCAATCACTTGACTGGCTCAGTGTGCGGGGACACTGTCTTGAACCTAAATTTAGTCATACAAATAACAGTGTGCCAGGTGGAGTGGGAGAAACAGTTGTGTGACGTACGTATGTCATAGGATCGCATTCCAAATGGTACTTTCGGATGAAAGAAGTACCTGAGAGGTGGACGGAGATTAGTGGTCGACCACGAACGGTGTCAGTGACACCAAGCAGGGAGGGATTAGACAGATATTGACAATATAGCTTGTGTTAGTGTGGGTGTGGTCAAGCGTTGCCGTTGGAGTTGCTTTCTTGCTGGACGTACATGTCACTGATCGTTGGTGCAGTGGTCAGGGCAGGTGTGTCCATTATGTCACATTTGTGATGTTGGTGACACTGACATGTGACAGTACAAATGACAGTAGGTTTTTATATCAGTGTCAATAGTTTCGGTTAGCCTATCTACCCATCTTGGTGGTCAGGTTTTATACTGCCCTTCGAAGCCAAGGCCTCCACCCAGAGCTGATTTTCGGTTTCGCCACAAAGCGCCATCTGCTGGTGACCTGTTGACCCTAGGATGACTGCTGGCGCCCGCAGTGGCAGCGAAGGTCTCCATCGCAATGTGCTCGCATGCAATCGCTACTACCTCCAGCACCACCTAGTGGGCAGTGAGTTGCTGTGGTCGCAATTGCTCGAGAAGAAAGTACTTCCGAAAGCTGCCATCAGTGATATTAAGGTATGTGTTAATAATCATTATTTAGTTCATAGATAATTCCTGAAATGGAGCATTTCATGTTTTGCTGTCATCATAGTCCAATTTTTCAAAATGCCATATTTGTGTGGAGGAAAAATTATTTATTGGGTATAGTCTGAAGTGCTATAGTTGACTGATTTGAAGTCCAGTTGCTAAAATGTAATATGAGATGATTTATATACACATAATGTATGTATGTTAATACCTGTTCACTTAGTATTAGAAATTATCACAGTCATATAAACTGCCTGTCAAAAAGTGACAAGAAGATTACTTTTAAATCTTGTATAGCTACAAACGTGAACTGTAATGTCAGCAACAATATCAAATCACAGCAGTATGTATACAATAACAGTAAATATTCAAGTTTCCTAATTAAAGATAACTTTGAATGAAAAGACAACACTGACAGTGTGTTTTTCAAAACTGTAAATTTAAACAGATTATGAATAGTGTCATTATAATACAAAATGTAAAAAATTCAATTTGGTCTCCTCTTTGTATTACCAACTCATAATTTAGTTGTTCTTTTCATATTTTGTCCATGTTAATGATACAACGTCAGGTCCTTTTTATCCATTTTTAACTGTAAATTCTGTAATATAATTTTACCATTTGTTTAATTGAATGTTTTGGGGTGAACATTGTGTTTACATGGCATGCCTAGAGAGGAAGGCAAATGCCTGACATTGATAAACTTTTTTCACCAAGCATTGGAAATTGTCGACTGCTGTTTGTGAACATACTGAAGGTCGAGGTTGATAAACCATATTTGGGAGGTTAGAGTACATTATATAACATGATTTTATGATAAAAACTATCGTACTTTGACAAATTGATATGTAATAAACAAAATTAGAGCATATAAATGGTACAGGCATCTTCCAACCTCCCAATTTGCCAAACAAATTTCCCACTTTTGTTTTTATGACTTAAAAAAAATTTTTTTTTGCCTGATTAAGTTTATTTACATATGGTTGTATTAATAACTACTATGTATAATTTAATGAGTTATGCATGTTAATAAACTTAATAAAGCCAAACACCAGAAAATTGCTGTTGCGTAATTTGGTTAAAGACGTTCAGTAGGTGGCACCACCAGTGGGACAAAATCGTTATACCGTATATTTACGTTGAAAAAATCTCCCATTATGAGTTCTTATGTGAGGTTAGATCGCTTTTTCCTTGTCCCAACTTGGAAGAACTGATGTTCAAGATGTCTGATCTCTTGCAGAGCCAGAAGAAACAGACGAAGCAGATCGACCGATTACTTGACCTCTTGACCATAGATGGACCTGGTGCATTCGGCCGATTTTGTGCAGTGCTTCAGGCTAGCGGTCACTCCAACGTGGCTGACCGGCTGTTGGTGATTGAAGGTATTTGATTAGAGGTGTTGACCTCATGATGTTACATTTTTCTTTTCGTGTGGACGTGGTCAATATATTGATATATTCTTTGGTATTTTCTGGCAGATAGGTAATCAATAATAAACCATTAAGTTTATTGGTGATATTTCATGCAGTGCTCCTGTATTAGTTGGGAACATTTGCAATATCTAATAGATGTTGGAAACAAATTAAAACTATGTTTAAGATTCCGTTTTCCATGAGCTGGTCATTTTACATTTATGCATACCCAGTCACTGTTTTACATCGACCACGCTCAGTCTGCTTAAAATGTTGACCTTGCACAGCTAATGCATTGTTTTATGATTATCATTGCTGTATTCAGTAATTGACAGCATGTTGTTTTGAATTCCTTCCAGATGAGTTATATTGACGTCATAATTTCAAATCAGCTATTATAATTAAACATCAGAACATTTACTGAACACCTTACATCCGTGGGGGATTCTGGCAAAAATGTGTCGTAGCACTTGTATATACTAATATTTTATACAGGTAAACCTAATATTTATTAACCACACTTATGTATTACCCTTGGGGTGTTAGTGTGATCTTTAGCAACGTATCTCATCAACCTTACATCAAACATAACATTATGTCACTTAATTATTATTTTACTCCTCACCCTCTTATTTCTTTCATATATTTGTCATTATGTAAATTGTTTGGTAAATTAGTACCTAGTAATCGCTAGGCCTACTGGTCATGTTTATTGTTTGGTAAATTAGTACTTAGTAATCTCTAGGCCTACTGGTCATGTTTATTGTTTGGCCATTAAACTGTGGGTTAACGTAACTACATGCAGGAAACAATTCATATTTAAAAGTTTTGGTCCGTACTTGATTAATGAATAAAGAAACCACCACACTTCATTATTTTTCAGGTGGCTTATTTCTGGTTTATGAAGTCAGCTCAGAAAAGAAGTATCTGTAACAATTGTGTGTAAACAAGAACTGGAAAGAAATCACCTATTAACTCATTATTGCTGTGGTCAATAGAACATTACTGAATCAAGTTGCCAGAAATAGTATTGTATGCGATCAGCTCAGTAGGTGCTAGCTGAAATAATCAATAGCTCCTCTGATACTTAATGTAACACTAATGTAACAGTGAATCTTGTGCAGTAGTCAACGGATATATAACACATCATTTTAGACTTGAACTTAGAGAATCAAAACATTAATGTATCCTCAAGAACGCAGATATTAAACAAATTATTGTGTCAGCAAAAATACATCGTACCAATAATACTCTTATTGATATTAAACAGAAATCACAATGCTAGCATAAAAAAATTGTTGATTTGACTTTTGAATAATTCCAAACATGATTGAGCACACGTTGGGATAGATACGTGCACAGCAATATAATCATGGGAATTGTTTTGGTAATCTAATTGTCATGTTATTAAAATTATGTGAGCCGTGCATGGATTTAGATATACCACGACATGTAATTATAACTGACAACATTGTTCTGCACTATGATGAAAATTTGCATTGTCTTTGTGTCTTAAGCATCAAAAGAAGTTAATTCCATGCATTTGACGAAGGTATTCACCATCTGGATTTTAAATATATGCGATTTCATGTCGGGGCTACCTGCATATTAAAAATGTAAAATGCTAAACTTAATAATTATGTAAGCTCATTTTATGGAATTTCCAGTCTAGTTTCTTAGAATGAGTCAGGCGCTATTAAAATCTTTTACCTTGTGAGATAATGGAACAGAAAGCAGGGCAAAGTTCACTACTATGGGGACATTAAGTGTGAGTAATTTCGTCCCCGATTTAGCCTATAAATGACCTAAGACGCCACCACAATGGATGGCTTATATTCCTAATCTGAATTAGATATAATTTTATAGTGGGCCCCATTCATTCGACAAAGTCAGTTAATGAAAGAGAACAGAGTATCGATACAAGCAGCTTTTAAGTTTCTTAATGTACTAAGCACAATATGTCCATTGTCGATCAGCCTTTCACTGATCAATAGACTGAACTGAATGAAGTTGCAAGAAATACACTTTTGAGATGAAATCTACACGAAATCTAAATTTGTTCCTACAAAAGAATATTGGATAACATACTGTTGCTTAGGGATAGCTTTCCTGCAGTTCCAAGTTACTAAGAATAGTAACTAATTTATAAAATAAAAACTGATTTATGTTGCAAGAAATATTTTTGTATAGTCTCATTTATACATACCAAAATAGATTGAATAAAACTATAGCGTTATGTGTGCATGCATGCATGCATGCATGTGAGTGATATAAATAGTACAATTACCCCCATATTAAGTATTAACATGATTTCTGCATTGGAAAATTAAAACATGTTTTCCAGAATTTTTTACAATTCTTCATTTGACTTAGATTTGTACGATAATTTTAAACTTCAACTTTAAATGTTGTTTAAATTTAACAACTTCTTCAGTCACTAAAATAATATATGCACCCTCCCATCAAATCAGATCTAAATTACTCCGTCTTCTGTTTTACTCCCTTTCTCTTCTGCTTCTGTGTGACTCCCTGTCTTCTCCTTCTGTGTGACTCCCTGTCTTCTCCTTCTGTGTGACTCCCTGTCTTCTCCATCTGTGTGACTCCCTGTCTTCTGATTCTGTGTGACTCCCTGTCTTCTCCTTCTGTGTGACTCCCTGTCTTCTCCTTCTGTGTGACTCCCTGTCTTCTCCTTCTGTGTGACTCCCTGTCTTCTCCTTCAGTGTGACTCCCTGTCTTCTCCTTCTGTTTGACTCCCTGTCTTCTCCATCTGTGTGACTCCCTGTCTTCTTTTGTGTGACTCCCTGTCTTCTTCTGTGTGACTCCCTGTCTTCTGCTTCTGTGTGACTCCCTGTCTTCTGCTTCTGTGTGACTCCCTGTCTTCTCCTTCTGTGTGACTCCCTGTCTTCTCCTTCTGTTTGACTCCCTGTCTTCTCCATCTGTGTGACTCCCTGTCTTCTTTTGTGTGACTCCCTGTCTTCTTCTGTGTGACTCCCTGTCTTCTGCTTCTGTGTGACTCCCTGTCTTCTGCTTCTGTGTGACTCCCTGTCTTCTGCTTCTGTGTGACTCCCTGTCTTCTCCTTATGTGTGACTCCCTGTCTTCTCCATCTGTGTGACTCCCTGTCTTCTCCTTCTGTGTGACTCCCTGTCTTCTCCATCTGTGTGACTCCCTGTCTTCTGATTCTGTGTGACTCCCTGTATTCTCCTTCTGTGTGACTCCCTGTCTTCTCCTTCTGTGTGACTCCCTGTCTTCTCCTTCTGTGTGACTCCCTGTCTTCTCCTTCAGTGTGACTCCCTGTCTTCTCCTTCTGTTTGACTCCCTGTCTTCTCCATCTGTGTGACTCCCTGTCTTCTTTTGTGTGACTCCCTGTCTTCTTCTGTGTGACTCCCTGTCTTCTGCTTCTGTGTGACTCCCTGTCTTCTGCTTCTGTGTGACTCCCTGTCTTCTCCTTCTGTGTGACTCCCTGTCTTCTCCTTCTGTTTGACTCCCTGTCTTCTCCATCTGTGTGACTCCCTGTCTTCTTTTGTGTGACTCCCTGTCTTCTTCTGTGTGACTCCCTGTCTACTGCTTCTGTGTGACTCCCTGTCTTCTGCTTCTGTGTGACTCCCTGTCTTCTGCTTCTGCGTGACTCCCTGTCTTCTCCTTATGTGTGACTCCCTGTCTTCTCCATCTGTGTGACTCCCTGTCTTCTTTTGTGTGACTCCCTGTCTTCTTCTGTGTGACTCCCTGTCTTCTGCTTCTGTGTGACTCCCTGTCTTCTCCTTCTGTGTGACTCCCTGTCTTCTCCATCTGTGTGACTCCCTGTCTTCTGATTCTGTGTGACTCCCTGTCTTCTCCATCTGTGTGACTCCCTGTCTTCTTTTGTGTGACTCCCTGTCTTCTTCTGTGTGACTCCCTGTCTTCTTTTGTGTGACTCCCTGTCTTCTTCTGTGTGACTCCCTGTCTTCTGCTTCTGTGTGACTCCCTGTCTTCTCCTTCTGTGTGACTCCCTGTCTTCTCCATCTGTGTGACTCCCTGTCTTCTCCTTCTGTGTGACTCCCTGTCTTCTCCATCTGTGTGACTCCCTGTCTACCACTTTTACTCCATCCCAGTCTATGTGGTAGTTCTCAGTGGTTGTGTGGTCTGTGAGAGCAGACTTGTTGGTGGTGGACTGTGACCGTTTCTTTCCGCTCCACGTGTTCTCCTGGTGCACTCTCCACATCCTTTTTGTATTCTTCCTATCTCATTTTAAGCAATCTCCCTGTCTCCCCTAAATAGGCTTCGCCACACCCTACCCGTACATAATAATTTTTAATACTGATGACGCCATCTTGGCAAAGGTCTCAACAGTAAATAAGACTTTGAGATATGATAAAAAGAATTGTCTGGTCATGAAAATGAACTATCCTGAGAAACGTTCAATAAGTTTATTCCTGTGTTTTGAATCTTTCCAGCTGCCAATCAACTGCGCCAGGGCGATGTGTTGAACTTCGGTGAACTGCTCGATCAATTGCTTGCCTCATTTCGCAGTACCAGTGCCGCCACCCAGCAGATAGCAGGACGTGAGCTGAAGAGCTCACTAATGCAGCATAAACAGGAACTAGAAAGTCAAATCATCGGCCTAAAATCGGAAGTCGGAAATCTCCGCCAGCTATTAATTAGCTGTCTTCACACTGGCGAGACTCTGGCGTGTTGCATCCAACAGAGGGCAGCACTATCACGGGAATGTCTACTTGGTGAACAGAAGCACCTTGAGCAGATAAAATTGCTCACGTTGAATGTCAACGGGGTCGAAACCGAGGTGAAGCGTTACTATGACAACATGCAGTCGCTGTTGACATATCTCGGGCGTAACCAAGACAACGGGTGGAGTGACAACGACAAAGCGCCATCTGTTAATGGAATCATTTCGATGGAGACACCGGTACTGAGGAAAATAGAACCAGGCATTTCTGCAGATAATCTAATCGCTAATGCAGCAGAGAGAAAAATGCCAATAAAGCACGTCCATTTTGCTGCTGATAATTCTAGCACTTTCAGTAAAACTTGGGTGAATCCAGTTTGGGCCAGTAATGGATCAGGGAAGTCCATCGAGGACGTTGTATTCGCGGAAGATCTCCCTGGGCCAGCCAGAGTACGATTGGACGACGACCGTAACAGTTCTTTCGGTGAAACGTCAGCCGTGGCAACATTGGTATTTGAACCACCATGTCCGACCGGCAGAGTTCAGATGCCAGTCGCCATTCTTGATACTTGCAACTTCGGCAATGCAAATGGGACTTGGTCTCCAAAAATGGGCAGAACCATGTCGGAAAAGACCCAACTTTCTCCAAGTTGGTCCGCAAATATGAGGGACTGTAAAGTAAGCCCAAATGGAATGCCACGATCGGGAGGTGGTGGCATTGCAAATGGCTCCAGCAGGACAAGTTATCCACCACCTGGTGGTGAAAAGGCGATGCTGAAAAGTTCACAGCGAATGCATACTCCAGACAGAAAATATTCCGTCTCATTCCGAGTGAAACCTGACAGTGCAAGACCAGGGTCTACACCCGATTACTGCGGGACAATGGAAACGCTACTGCCTCGATTCCAAGCCCCGCTCCACCGTGCAAACTCGGAAAGGTGTCCTTCAGTGTTTGATAAGTCGAAACGTCGCCACTCTATTTCACCAAGGGCTGGCATGGCATCTGATGAAAATAGTTCCAGTGTGACTGTCATACAGCTAGGTGGCACGCTCAAGTCTGCAAGGCATCCAACCACGCCACCTATACTTCCGACTCACGTACGAAATTCAAAAGAGACGGTTGTACGAAAACAATCGGCCAGTCTGCACAAGGTCATACTGAGCCTAGACGAAAACCACGCTAGGACGCTTTCGCCGAGAAGTCCTAGAGATAATGTGGCTACACCTAAGGGAACTGCGTGGTCCAGTCGACATGGACGACCATCATGATACGAAAACTGGAATGGAATGTCGTAAACTATTATGCTGTTCTTGAAGAAGTTTGTATATAAATCGTTTATTGTTCTTTTTGTAAATATACATGTACACATCTGAAAATATTTTTATTTTCTTCAGAACACATGCATACTCACATGCACACACCACATCACCACACAACACACACACACACACGAACACGAACACACACGCACACACAATACACACACACACACACACACACACACACACACACACACACACACACACACACACACACACACACACATTATTTATAGCAACTAAGAGTTCACAATCTTGTTTATAGGTATTGTTTAAAGTTATTCTAATAGAATACTTGTTGCGAAGTGTACCAAATAAAATTATTCAAACATCATAAAAATCTAATTTGTATTAAATTCACTGCAACAAATACATCATTTTGAATTAAAATCCCATCAATAATGTGCTCTATTTAAACTATGTACTCATCTGTTTGGGATTTCAATAACCCATGTTGTTAGAATGTAGGAATTGATTTTCATGGGAAATTGGTAGGAATCCAGTGGACTCCCACTCAGCTCATAGTTGGGAGTCCACAAACATATTTGGGAGTCAATACTTGTTCAGCAGTAACCAGTGCCACCTCTCTCTGTGTTCTGGTAACCAGTGTACCAATCGAGACACTGGCTCATTCTCTGTACTGGGACAATGATCTGTGAAACACATTCTTTCCTCTGATCTTATAGTTTTGTCCACTCCCCACACAGCTCGCTGGTTGTGAGGTGTTGACCCCAGCGTGTCACTTGAATCACTACTGTACATGTTATGATAATGAAAAGTAAGTTGATGGTACTTTGCTTTTAATAATCACAACATGTACTGTTGAGCTTTGGAATACTATACGACTGCTATGACTGTGAACAGTAAACATTATAGACCTGTTGCTATATATACAAATATTACTTTATTTGGTTTACTTTACTTATCTTCACACCTTTGTTGGTGTGTACGGCCACTTAGTAACTTCCACCATTTCGTACGACGTCTAGCCGTGTTCTCAGCCATCTTCCAAGATTTCCACCCCAGTTGGTTTCTCTCTACTTCCACAGTCCTTCTCCATATTGATTTTGGCCTTCATTGTTTGCCCCAGTAGCCCTGATTAATGCTGTTTTGTTTACTCGACTGGTTTTCAGGAGGAAGCAAACAACATAATTGGGAGTATTTTTGCATGCATGACTGGACACTAAGTCCTTGTAGGTGTTGTTTGATACAGAGGCTATTCAGATACAGAGGTTGACTGCCTGACATAACTGACTCCTACTCCTGAACATATTCCAGGTGCAAAACAGATGTCACTTTTTCAAACCTTTGAAGGTTTTTTATTTCTTTGAATAGATTTAATCTATATATATTGCAAGTTTTATCAATTCATTGTGGTAGAATTTGTAAAAGAAACATTGTGTTTTAGTAATGAAATAGAATACTATTGTTCTGAATTGTTTTATTTATTCAACTTCCAGAACTCTGGATGTTTTTTGGTCTGTATCAGATAAGTGCCCTGTTGTTTTCTGATGAGTCATACAGGATCTAGTACTTGCATAAGATATGTTTGTCTATTCATTAGGCTCACCTTTTTTGTGGTATGCAATTTGTTAACAAAGGTTCAATTTATATCTCCCCCTCCCACCCTCAGCAGACTTGTTCATGCAAGCACATTTCAACTTCTGTTAAAGCAATGAGCCACGCTGCAATTGCTGTGGGAAAGTTGCTCATTCTTATAATTCCATCACTGGAATCCCATCACTGTCTATTGCCACGTACTATACAGCCGAGTGAGCTGGTGCCATTGGGACTGGGGTGCGCAGAAATAAAGTCACAGAAAAGTCACACTTTTGGGTAGGAAAAGTTAACGTCGCAGCATTGTTATATTCGAAGAGTAAAGTAGATACAAAGGTCCAGTCTTGCACATTTTCACTGATAATTGATCACACAATTAAGTTTGATTATTAAGACAAATATATAAACTTATATTACAAATACAAAGAACTAGACATATATTTATTTCCTATTTATTTTTTTCCTGTGACTATTGCCTACACTTGGGACTGGCCAGAATTCCCCAAGCTTTGAACAGCAGCAACAGGATGCGAACCCCAGTCCTCATGCTCTTAGTTAAGAGTTTGATGTTCTACCACTCCCCTACCTAACCCCAGTCCTCATGCTCTTAGTTAAGAGTTTGACATTCTACCACTCCCCTACTGAACCCCAGTCCTCATGCTCTTAGTTAAGAGTTTGATGTTCTACCACTCCCCTACCAAACCCCAGTCCTCATGCTCTTAGTTAAGAGTTTGACGTTCTACCACTCCCCTACCAAACCCCAGTCCTCATGCTCTTAGTTAAGAGTTTGACGTTCTACCACTCCCCTACCAAACCCCAGTCCTCATGATCTTAGTTAAGAGTTTGACGTTCTACCACTCCCCTACCGAACCCCAGTCCTCATGCTCTTAGTTAAGAGTTTGACGTTCTACCACTCCCCTACCAAACCCCAGTCCTCATGATCTTAGTTAAGAGTTTGACGTTCTACCACTCCCCTACCGAACCCCAGTCCTCATAATCTTAGTTAAGAGTTTGATGTTCTACCACTCCCCTACCGAACCCCAGTCCTCATGATCTTAGTTAAGAGTTTGACGTTCTACCACTCCCCTACCGAACCCCAGTCCTCATGCTCTTAGTTAAGAGTTTGACGTTCTACCACTCCCCTACCGAACCCCAGTCCTCATGCTCTTAGTTAAGAGTTTGACGTTCTACCACTCCCCTACCGAACCCCAGTCCTCATGCTCTTAGTTAAGAGTTTGACGTTCTACCACTCCCCTACCGAACCCCAGTCCTCATGCTCTTAGTTAAGAGTTTGACGTTCTACCACTCCCCTACCGAACCCCAGTCCTCATGCTCTTAGTTAAGAGTTTGACGTTCTACCACTCCCCTACCGAACCCCAGTCCTCATGCTCTTAGTTAAGAGTTTGACGTTCTACCACTCCCCTACGGAACCCCAGTCCTCATGATCTTAGTTAAGAGTTTGACGTTCTACCACTCCCCTACCGAACCCCAGTCCTCATGCTCTTAGTTAAGAGTTTGACGTTCTACCACTCCCCTACCGAACCCCAGTCCTCATGCTCTTAGTTAAGAGTTTGACGTTCTACCACTCCCCTACCGAACCCCAGTCCTCATGCTCTTAGTTAAGAGTTTGACGTTCTACCACTCCCCTACCGAACCCCAGTCCTCATGCTCTTAGTTAAGAGTTTGACGTTCTACCACTCCCCTACCGAACCCCAGTCCTCATGCTCTTAGTTAAGAGTTTGACGTTCTATCACTCCCCTACCGAACCCCAGTCCTCATGCTCTTAGTTAAGAGTTTGACGTTCTACCACTCCCCTACCGAACCCCAGTCCTCATGCTCTTAGTTAAGAGTTTGACGTTCTACCACTCCCCTACCGAACCCCAGTCCTCATGCTCTTAGTTAAGAGTTTGACGTTCTACCACTCCCCTACCGAACCCCAGTCCTTATGCTCTTAGTTAAGAGTTTGACGTTCTACCACTCCCCTACCGAACCCCAGTCCTCATGATCTTAGTTAAGAGTTTGACGTTCTACCACTCCCCTACCGAACCCCAGTCCTCATGCTCTTAGTTAAGAGTTTGACGTTCTACCACTCCCCTACCAAACCCCAGTCCTCATGCTCTTAGTTAAGAGTTTGACGTTCTACCACTCCCCTACGGAACCCCAGTCCTCATGATCTTAGTTAAGAGTTTGATGTTCTACCACTCCCCTACCGAACCCCAGTCCTCATGCTCTTAGTTAAGAGTTTGACGTTCTACCACTCCCAAAAGCCCAAGCAGACAGAAGAAGTGATGCTAACAAATTCTCTGTTTTTATAACATCTCGTCAGCAACTCATCCAAACATCGCACCTACAATTTGTCTAAAAAGAAGAAACACCTGCTGATGTGTGAATGGTTTGAATCATCAATGCAGGCACAGTTACTGCGTTTCAATCACACACAGGTACATCTTTGTTACCGTTCCCGTGGCTTTGAGTCTACTGTTATGGGTGAACAAGCAATCTTTGTTTGCTTTTGAAACTCCCATTGGAAATGTCCTGAGTCTGTATGGATGTTTACGTGTCAATTTTCTAAAGCCATTGATATGTGTATACCCGTCAGGGCCAGCTCAGATGTTGTAAGCTGTTTAGCCATTTTGGCTGAAGCCCCCAATTTTTGTTTAGTCAAATACAAATTGCTTTAGCCACATTCTTTTAATGTGCATCAAGAACATAAATGTGCATCAAGAACATAAATGTGCATCAAGAACATAAATGTGCATCAAGAACATAAATGTGCATCAAGAACATAAATGTGCATCAAGAACATAAATGTGCATCAAGAACACAAATGTGCATCAAGAACACAAATGCACATGTATTCTGCATGCTTTTAACGAAAATGCTGGTGGCCAAATTAGCTCAAATGGGTAAGTTTTGTTTAGCCAAATCCAATGCCATGTGGCGTATATGGCCCAAATAGCCACCAGCAGCACTAGCCAGCATGTGTTTTTGTGTGTGCATGCATGTGTATGTACATAGATGTGTAGTCATGTATGTAAGTACGTATGTATTCATATGAACATGCTGTACTTTGTGGAAACTAGAACATTGATAACTCAAATAACTGTCATAGCTCGAACCGTGAGCTTGGTCCTGCCAGGATGCAACACTTTGAGTAAACTCAAGTGAACAACATTGTACCCATTTTTTAGAGTACTGTATGCTTATTTTTATAGTACAGTATGCTTATTAGGTCAGATACAGTACATATAAATATCTGACACTGTCCACTATAACGTGTGAGGTTATCTGGGTAACTGGCTATCTATCACCGTACTACTTTCTGTGATATGTAGTTTTATAGTGCCTATGATGCCTTTTCGCTATTTTTGCTTATATTTAAAATTTTTTAAATCAAACTAATTCATGTGCTCATTTGCTTTTAGCAAATTAGATACATATAAAGCCACCTGTTTAAACTTGCTTATCCTCCATAGCTCCCCAGTGTACAAATCCAACTGTTTACAACTGGAACTGCTTGTTGATCATGAACTGCTTAACCCCTTTTGTTTTGGTGCACTGCTGAGCTTGGGTCTCCCAAGGATGTTAGTACAATAGAAGTTAATTTTATATTATTATTAAATAGTTATATTTTAGAAGACTTAGCAATAACCACCAGGAAACTAGAGTTTTCTTTTGAGTGAGAGAGAAACCATCAGAGGGGGTCAGGAATTAGTTATGTGCAATTGTTTGCAATGCTCTGCATGTTTTCTACAATTGTTTCAAGTTACATAATCTTTGTCATTTCCACACTTTGTAAAAGCCTCCTGGGAAATAAACCCCTGCTGACGTCACAGAGTGGACTACAAGAACCAGCTGCGAGATCACTGAATTATCACATTTACTGACGAATAATTCAACTGCATGTGTAAAGTCGAGAATCATATTGCCGTGAAGGTATTTTCTTCGGTTAAAAGTTGCTTTTTCATTAAAAGAAAGGAACTTTCAGCAGCCACGTCATAGGCACTTTATTGCATTTAAACAGAGTAAACAAAGAGACAGCGGTGCAGCTACTGCATGTCATTGCTGTTCAGCAGAAGGAATCAATGTCTGTCCTATATCTGCTGCATGCATGACATATTCTTTTGTGTCACACTCGCATCATATCTACATCATGATTGGCATACTTTGTCGCATTTGAACAAACTTCTTTCTATGTCGATTAGCATTTTTTCAGTATTTTGAACACTGCAAAAACTTCTCAGTAGACAGCTTGAAAGGAAATTTGATATTGGTGACTGGTGTAATTGCTCGCAATTCTAAAGAATTATTCGGTTTCATGCATATCTGGGGTATCAGTGAATCTAAACATCCTCCGGGAGTTAGCTGGATTGACCAACTATTATTAATTGACACAGATGCACTTACCATAAGATTATGCCAAGTTTCAAGGCCTTGGATTGAAGACAGAGGCGAAGTTTGCATTGTCTGATGGTGGTGGTGGTGGAGGTGGTGGTGGTGATGGTGGTGGAGGTGGTGGTGGAGGTGGTGGTGGGGATGAAGGTGGAGGTGGTGGTGGATGTGGAGGTGGTGGGTCATGATGGTGGGTCATGGTGGAGGTGGTGGTGGTGGTGGGTCATGGTGGTGGAGGTGGTGGTGGTGGTGGTTCATTGTGGCGGGTGGTGATAGTGATGGTGGTGTGCGCAGGCATGTGTGCATGTTTCTCTATCATGGTAGGCCATAATATTATTAGTGCTCCAAAAAGGTTTCAGTGAGAGAGAACATAGCCCAGCTGATGGGATGTGTGCCCCCTGTCACTCAGTCCCCTTTCATGTCACCAGGTCCCCTCCATGTCACTCAGTCTGCCTCCATGTCACCCGGTCCCCTCCATGTTACTCAGTCCCCCTCCATGTCCCCGGTCCCCTCCATGTCACCCAGTATGCCTCCATGTCACCCGGTCCCCTCCATGTCACTCAGTCCCCTTCCATGTCACCCGGTCCCCTCCATTTCACTCAGTCCTCCGTGTCACCCGGTCCTCTCCGTGTCACCCGGTCCTCTCCATGTCACCCAGTATGCCTCCATGTCACCCGGTCCCCTCCATGTCACCCAGTTTGCCTCCATGTCACTCGGTCCCCCTCAATGTCACCCGGTATGCCTCCATGTCACCCGGTCCCTCCATGTCACCCGGTCCCCTCCATGTCACCCGGTCCCCTCCATGTCACCCAGTCTGCCTCCGTGTCACCCAGTCCCCTCCATGTCACCCAGTCCCCTCCATGTCACCCAGTCCCCTCCTTGTGACCCAGTCCCCTCCATGTCACTCAGTCCACCTCCATGTCACTCAGTCCCCTTCCATGTCACGTGGTCCCCTCCATGTCACTTCAGTCTGCCTCCATGTCACCCAGTCCCCTCCATGTCACCCAGTCCCCTCCTTGTGACCCAGAGCCCCTCCATGTCGCCCAGTCCCCTCCATGTCACCCAGTCCACCTCCATGTCATCCAGTACACCTCCATGTCATCCAGTCCCTCTCCATGTCACCCCGTCTCCCTACATGTCACCTGGTCCCCTTCCCTGTCACCTCCAGTCCTCTCCATGTCACTGTCACCCTCCATGTCACCCGGTCTCCTTCCCTGTCACTCCCAGTCTTCCACTCCCCTCCATGTCATCCAGTCCCACTCCAAGTCCTCCAATCCCACTCTATGTCATCCAGTCACCATCCATGTCAACCAGTCACCCTCCATGTCACCCAGTCCCACTCGAAGTCCTCCAATCCCATTATATGTCACCCAGTCACCATCCATGTCAACCAGTCACCCTCCATGTCACCCAGTGCCACTCCAAGTCCTCCATCCCACTCTATGTCACCCAGTCCCACTCCAAGTCTTCCAATCCCACTCTATGTCATCCAGTCACCATCCATGTCAACCAGTCACCCTCTATGTCACCCAGTCCCACTCCAAGTCCTCCAATCCAACTCTATGTCATCCAGTCACCATCCAGGTCAACCAGTCACCCTCCATGTCACCCAGTCCCACTCCAAGTCCTCCAATCCCACTCTATGTCATCCAGTCACCATCCATGTCAACCAGTCACCCTCCATGTCACCCAGTCCCACTCCAAGTCCTCCAATCCCACTCTATGTCACCCAATCCCGTTCGTAAATCTCCAAAATCATTCGTTTAATCTCCAAGATCTGTCATTTATGGATCTGCCATTACATCAGAATGATCTTCCAACACTAATTTTTTTTCAACTGTTGTACAAACCAAATACGCAGGTTTTACTTTTTAAAGTTTCACAAAAGCTACTTTGTTTCTATCCATTTATAAATATAAAATAGGTTTACTTAACCCTAATTGTTATTTAATTAAAAGTGCATATTTTTGTTAAAATCATCAAAAGAACTGACTTTGATTATTAGATCGGGTGACTCGCGAACATGAGAATAGCGTTATGTTACAGTATACAGAGGCAGAGCCGCCTTTGCCTTTTTCTACAAAAAAATTTAATTGGCCCAGTCGAAAATAATTGAATAGTTGTGCAATTGTTTTGTCAAAGCTAAATGACGCATTTGTACAAACACGCTGGCATGTCGTAATCGATACTTGATTGGTTTGAATTTTGCAAAATGAATCTATAACAAGACGAACGAAATAATTAAATTGAGGAGGGAACTTGCTCATAACATGTAGATGTTTCTTAAAACAAGATTTAACAAGATTGCCATCCAAAACTACCAGCAAGTGGACAAGGAAGCCATTGGCTTATCCAACAATTTATGCATAGACAGGTATCAGATGGTATTGTGATCCACGTAGTAAAACGAAAATAAATTACCTGTCCCATGGTAATGTGACCCCTATTTACTGTTGTTTAATATTTATAATTAGATCAACTTGATAATAGATTAAATTGGGGAAGTTTTATGAAATTATGAGGTATGACTTCATTATCACCCCCAGGTCACAACGCCATATGACACCGGCCTTGTCAGATATCTGTCAATTTTATTTTTAAACATATTCACGCTGCTAACAGTAACACAATCATTTGACAGTTTGTTCCATTCATGTATCACCCTCTGTGAGAAAGAGTACTTTTTCATGTCCAACCTACACTGCTCCTTAACTAATGCTGCTTTGTGTCCTCTGGTTCTACTGCCTTTAAGTTTGAAGAACACTTTCCTATCAATATCCTCATCACCTCATAACCAACGACTATTTTAAACACTTCGATTTGGTCTCCAGGTTGACAGCAGCTACTGTTGTCATGCATGCATACAGTTGATCCCTGTATGTAATGACCACATCAGTATTAAACCACCTCAAAAGAGTGACCACTTTTCCCAGTCCGTAAAATACTCATATCAATATTGATCTCTATGCAGAGAATTTAGAAATAAGATCACCTTGGAAATAAGAAACATTTTTAGTAGTCCAGTAGGTGGTCTGATTTCTGTAATTACAGTTTCAAATGTATATGTTATTATGAATGTGTCATTTGTATTCATGTTTTCTTATAGGGAGTTTGTCTGGATGCAACCCGTCTAGACTATATGCACATGGAAGAAGCAGACAGACGGTAAGAAATTAGGTTGTTCATGTGTTTTAATAATGTTCATGAAGACTTTTCTAGACTTAGCATACGATTGATTAAATCCAGAAATAAACTGGGCTGATATGTTGTCTTGATAAAGGAATGGTGCATTCCTTCAACTGCATGTTTGTTTCTAGATTATATATATATATATATATATATATATATATATATAAATATATATATATATATATATATATATATATATGTTGGTAAAACTGTATACTTGTTTGTAGGTTGGAGGCAAGTGGAATTGGTAAAACGGCAAGACTATGGTTGGTGTTAGACTCTATTCAGGTTAGTATATTTACACGTTGATGTCTGTTAGTGATATAATTCAAAGCAGTGGGTTATATTAACGCCAGTATGGGCGAAAGGGGTAGAATCAGATTAATGACTTCTTCTAAAAGTACTATTTTGTGTGGTTCCTGATATTCTTGCAATTTCTGCATACCAAAGGCAATACATATCATTTAACAAGGTACATCAATGTCTTCAAAATCAGTGTCTTTTTCATGGAAAACATAAATTTTTCGTTGAAAAGCAAATGTCTTAGAATGGTTGTTCCAATATGTGAAACAAAGGAAGGATTGCAACGCACAAGTTCTTTTCCAATGTGGATATTTAGAAAAAAAATAATATTGGGGTGCTATGTTATGCATTCTCAAGTCACTTTTGTATGGAAACCGTAACTATGTAAAAAATGTATACATTACAAAAAAATTACATACATGGCAGAAATTAGTTCAAAGAGAAGATTATTTGAAAGAGAAGGAAAAACAGATGTGACAAAATAAAAAAAATAAAAAATCTCCTTCTCAAAGCATGAAAATTGGCACCTGTGTTAACTGTTAACTTGCTCTGTTAACTTACTCTTGCAGTTTATTTTAAGGGCACATTCTGGGTATTATCCAGGACATGCCATACAACCAGTCATGCAGAAAGTTACACATAACTGAATGGACTATATTGATTTGTATGATAACCTTAACATAGGTTATCAAGGTGAATTGCATAACAAGACCTTAATGTAGTTTATCAAATTTAATGTTGGGTATCAATCAAAGGTCAATCAAAGGTCACAAAGCGCCTGAAACGTACATCTGGTAAGAATGTATTTTTTGTGTTTTTACAGGATCCAATGAACTTTGGTGCAGTGTTGCGATCAGCCTATTTCCTCGGAGTGGATCGTGTCTGTGCGGTGAAAGAAAACAGGTAGAATGTCTTCTTTGTGTTTAAAATAATGTACGTAGGAAAGCCTTAATAAATGTCATTAAAATATACAGTGTTTCTGCTGTCCTAATAACATACAACGTCTCTGCTGTCCTATTCAACCAAATGTCGCATTTGAAATTTTTTGTAGCATTAAAAAGTTTAAAAATTTTGCGATATTATGTAAATCACAATCACATTTATCCTGGTGGCTGTACATCATAATCTGATAATTGTATTACAAAGATAATCATCATTTAAGCTGTTCAATGAACGCTGGCACATACTCAGGCACACTGGTAAAAAACTTGTAATTATCGACTAGATAATCACTGTTTGCTCTGCCACTTTCCCTGCCGCTTTCTGCCTCGACTAATAATTGTTAACACCGCTGCCAAACTTGCACCATTTTGAATTCCAAATTCTCCTTAGCAACAAACTAGTTTTTTAAAACACAGATGGAAGGAAACTCCTGACTACTTAAAACACGACTAACGGAAAGAAATGTATTAATTTGATAAAGTAGCATAATATATGAAAAATAGAAATTTTCAACCAAACGACAATATTGTGAATTTTTTAATATATATATATTTTTTATATTTGGATTATATGCATAATTATATGCATTTAAAAAATATATTATTTTGTTATTAAACATAATCACCTCTCAAGAAAGTGTTTGATCTGTATATTTTAACTGCATCCCGCAGTCTTCTTCAGTAGACTGAAGTTACGGATGTGTCACATGACCAATGTCATGTGACACAAGCTGGATTAGGATTGGTGGGAGCTCCTGGCCAACGTCTCGGTTCAGCGTACGTTTCTCTCTATGGATGTTAATTGCCTCCTTTATTTTCCTCCTGTGCCAGTTCTCCTCATGGTCTAGAATTTTAACGTCCTTCATAGAGCACTGATGGCCTGTGTTCAGTTTGTGTTCACTTATAGCTGATAGGGGTTGGCATCAAGATAGATGTTCTTTGATTCTTGTGCCAATTGTTCTGGCTGTTTCTCCTATATAGTGTTGGTCACATTCTGGGCATTGTATGTCATATACTACCCCATACTTTGCCGTCTTTGCTGTTCTGTCTTTTGGGTGTTCCAACAGTGACCTCAGGGTGTTGATAGGTTTGTGGTAAACCGGGATGTTATAGGACGTGAAAATCCTTGCTACTTGTTCTGATAGTTTACTAATGTAGGGCAGACCTATGGCATGTTGTCTTCTGCTGGTTTCTGTGGTGGTGTCTCCTTCCTTCTCATTGGTTGCGTGGTGTTAAACATCCAAGTTTTGTAACCGTTTGCTTTCAACACTTACTTGATGTGATCCACCTCTATGTTCTTGTCCTCCTCTTCTGTTAATAATGCTTAATATTAATAACCAAGAAACTGGATCATCTATCCATTCAAGGGTATTATTTTATTGTTTTAGATACATAGACAAAATACATGACATGCATGGATGAATACACAATTTCTTCTGACACGAGACTAAATTGTTTTAATCAGTGAACAAACATATCACTGGAATTCATGAAACTATTTGAATGATAAGTTGATAGGAATCATTTCTAGTAATGTCTTGTGGTCAGTGCAAATATATATAGCCTCTAGAATACAACCAGTTGCACTCAGAACATCTCTGTAAACAAAACTATAATAAAGTAGTTTGTGACTCTGTCTGTCTGTCCGTCTGCCCACCCGCCTGTCCGTCCATCTTTTCCCTCATAACTCCGTTTTCACATGTATCATGATGTATGGGGTTAATATTTTGTAGGCGTACCCGGGGGCCCAGGGGGATGGTTCGTACATTAAAAAATCTTTAAGATTCCCTTGGGGTGGGTGGGGATGTTACGAAAGAACCCATGTGGACGTTTGACGTAGATTACTTAACTCAGAACAAGGAGTTCGTAGTTATGCACAATTGTTGGCGACGCTATCTACGATTATTCCAAGTTATGTGATCTACGTCAAACGTCCACATAAGTTCATTCATATGGTATGAAGCCAGTAGTCATACGTGATTTAGGGACCATGGATGCCTTTTCTCCCGTGCAATGCTGGGCAGTTTGGCTAATATCATGGTAAAGCAATATATTAAACGGCCAATGTCTGCTTATTTTTATTGTATAATGGTGTCATATAATATAAATTATATCTATTCTAACATCTCGACCACCTAAAAGTGTTTTAATTAGTAGTAGTTGTTGTTGTTATTGTTATTATTCTCCTCCATTACATGATTATTTGGAATGTTTCGGTCTGAATATAATGTGTTCATTGCAAGCAGAGGGGAATTTTTTATGATATATCCATTATGTGATATTGCGCCAATAAACTTTGACTACAGGTATTAAAATTTTCGAATACTGAGCAACATGGTTGATATTCATATACAGATAACAGTCAGCATTTTAAAAGTGTGGTTAGTTTGGAACAAATTTGTGAAGACAAAATATTAGAATAGATATTGGTTGTATAATGCATTTTTTTAATTAAACCGATCAGACATTGAACCATTAATAAATCTTGTTTGCTCGTGTATGCTTGTAATATTATTTAACAATGCCTTCACAAACAATTGCATGGAAACAGCTTTCAATACATAAAGGGATGGACGCAGGTAAATAAAAATGTTATTATCAACAAAACGTTATCGTAACTTATCATCATGCAAGTTTAACAAGAGTTGCCATCCAAGCCAAAGGCCCAGATGGCAAGTGGACAAGGAAGCCATTGGCTTATCGAGAGTCCAACAATGTTCATCTACTTATAGCCCGCCCTCCTGAGATATGTGTCAACCTTGTTTTTAAACATTCACGCTGCTAGCAGTTACACAATCTGTAGACAATTTGTTCCATTCATTTATTGTCCTCTGTGAGAACGAATGCTTCCTGATGTCCAATCTACATTGATCCTTTACTAATTTTACCTCATGTCCTCTAGTTCTGCTATCTACGTTTGTGTTGTTGGTAAGTACTGGCTATAGTATGTATAGATCCCAAATTTAATAAGATTTAACAAGATTTGCCATCCAAGCCAAAGGCCCAGATGGCAAGTGGACAAGGAAGCCATTGGCTTATCGAGAGTCCAACAATGTTCATCTACTTATAGCCCGCCCTCCTGAGATATGTGTCAACCTTGTTTTTAAACATTCACGCTGCTAGCAGTTACACAATCTGTAGACAATTTGTTCCATTCATTTATTGTCCTCTGTGAGAACGAATGCTTCCTGATGTCCAATCTACATTGATCCTTTACTAATTTTACCTCATGTCCTCTAGTTCTGCTATCTACGTTTGTGTTGTTGGTAAGTACTGGCTATAGTATGTATAGATCCCAAATTTAACAAGATTTAACAAGATTTGCCATCCAAGCCAAAGGCCCAGATGGCAAGTGGACAAGGAAGCCATTGGCTTATCGAGAGTCCAACAATGTTCATCTACTTATAGCCGCCCTCCTGAGATATGTGTCAACCTTGTTTTTAAACATTCACGCTGCTAGCAGTTACACAATCTGTAGACAATTTGTTCCATTCATTTATTGTCCTCTGTGAGAATGAGTGCTTCTTGATATCCAATCTACATTGATCCTTTACTAATTTTACCTCATGTCCTCTAGTTCTGCTATCTACGTTTGTGTTGTTGGTAAGTACTGGCTATAGTATGTATAGATCCCAAATTTAACAAGATTTAACAAGAGTTGCCATCCAAGCCAAAGGCCCAGATGGCAAGTGGACAAGGAAGCCATTGGCTTATCGAGAGTCCAACAATGTTCATCTACTTATAGCCCGTAATAAGTTATTACCAGACTCTGTGAAATGTTAAAGGTTGTTTAGTTGTCAGATAACAAGTTTATGGAGCTTTCAAGACCCTCTTAGCCTGAACTGCCCTCTGGTGTCCGGTGACCATGTCATGTGACAATGTCGGTGGCTGTCACATAACAGGAATTTCAGGAGAATTGCTTGAAAGTTGTAACATCCATCTCTGTTGGTAGCTGGGTGCCTCTTCCGTATCTCAATCACCTCGCTGATCTTTCTGCATCAGAAGTAGTCTTCTCCTGCCAGCACTGCCCCATCTTTGGCCGTGATGTTGCGGTGTTGACTGTCACTTAATGCGCAGTGTGTGATTGAACGATATGTTACTAGTCACAATATGTATAGCTGATTTGTCCATGTTACCAATTATCAATGTTACTTCAATGTCATAGACTTTGGGTCAATTACACTGTAATTGTAATTGAAACACCAATTCCGTTTCTGGAATTGGAATGGGTGTTTTCGTTTTAAAAGTAACTGGAATTGGTGAAAATGTAATTGGTATTTTCAATTACTTGTCAGTTATTTTCAGTTACATGTTTCAGTTACATCATGTAATTTTTTAATCAATAAATATAATATTATTGGGTATATCATTATTTGTTAGCTATTACATAGCATAATATGCTGAAAATTAAATACAGTTGCTCATGTCTGTGGTTGCAATGTTCATATATTTTATTTCGATAAGGAATTGAGAATTGGAATTTTTGAGGTATAATTGGAATTGGTATTTATAATGGGTGTGTAATTGGAATTGACATAATGTGATTGACCCCAAGTTTGACATTATTTTCAGTTGCTCACTGTCTCCTGTCGTAAGCAAGGCCAGTGCTGGAGTTCTTGAACTTCTGCCGATATACAGACTTGATAGTCTGACAGAATTTCTCAAGGTTAGTCTCTTGTTTACTTTCTTAAATTTCCCTTAGGCCTGAAAAACTTGGTTTGTAGAAAATAAAATTGCCAGTTAGACGAGAAAACTGGAACGTTAAAAAGTAACTGATATTACTTCACGTTTAAACACACATATTTCATATGAGCTAAAAAAATGTCAGCCATATAAATTTATTGGAATAATAATAAATACATGTATGTATGTGTACAAAAGGTTTGAGCAGCAGCAGAAGTGGTGATATTACAATTAGTTTTCCATTGGCAGCCATCAAAAAGAAATTATATTTAGAAATATTTATATTTAAAAATTTTACTGTGATTTTCTTTAAATTTGATATTTTATTTAAAATGTTATTTGTTTTCTTTAGGCATTAAATAAATTCCTTGGGGTGAAGTGGCATACCTCGTGTAAAAATACTCCAACAAAACTTCACCTAATGACTCCACATTTGAATCCCCCCAAATTCTATCCAGGCCAGAATTTTATTTAATCTAATTTTTAAATGGTGGTGTATTTGGCCGTCCCCATCACATTGTTATGCAAGATGTGCATTTCTAAACGTTCGTTGCATGTCGAACATTTGTACGACTAGCAAAGATTTTGCTTTCCGTGGTTGCATGACTGGGTCAGCATACATTGTACTACCAAAATTGTGTCAACTCGTATGCGCACCACTGCGATCATAGCATTATTTTATGGAACTGAATGTGTGCGTGCCCCCTGATATTGTAGCCTGGTGTAAACCTGACCCTCACCAAGTACGGTTTTCCGCAACAATCAACGAAAATGTTCTGTGATTAGCCCAGTGCTGCGATTGAGTTTTGTTGAGTTGCAGACCAGCGTACCTAAAGACATCACGTCAGAGACCGGCCCATATTACGAAACACTTGCTTTCACGATATGAAATATACTGTTCATGACTCCAAGATTCTGTTAGAAAGTAATAATTTACACTTTAGAGAAAAAAATTTAATGAATGCAACGTTTCGGCCCATCTACTGCAGACCTCGTTCACGCCCTGATGACCTGTGTTGTGGCTCAGATTCTGGCGGAATAATCTGGTTGTAGATGGCGGGTAGGTGGTATCCCTGGTCTCAATTCATGGTGGGGCCTCTTTGCTTGATGTAGATTGACTCGTTCACTTTTCTCTTGCGCCAGTTTTGTTCCCTGGCCAGGATCTTGGTGTTGTCCATGGACACTGAGTGTCCTGTGGCCACGCAGTGGTCTCCTACCCCTGTAGGTTTGTCTAGGTTCGTATGTTCATTGAACCTTTGGCTGAGTGTTTGTTTATTCTCACCAATGTATGTGTGTCTACTGTTGTTGTCACATTTGATGTGGTAGATAGTCCCACACTGGTGTTATTTTGGTGTTTTATCTTTCGGGTGAACTACCATAGAACGAAGGGTGTTTGAGGGTTTATGGTACAGGTGCACATTGTATGACTTGAAGACTCATCCGAGTTGTTCTGATAGCCCTGCTACATATGGTAGTCCCAACATGGGTCGGTTTGTGTTCGTTGTTTTAGAACCATTATTGTTTGTGGCTGGTTGTGTCTCCCTGGGAGGGGGAACCTCAAAGACCCACTCTGGGTAGTCGTTGGCTCTCAGGGCCACATGTGCAAGCTCTGTTCTTCTGTCTACAGCGGTGATGAAAAGCAGAGCTCGCACATGTCCGTAATGCCCTGAGAGCCAACAAAGATCATTTTTAAAATGTGGTTCGTTAAAACACATTTGGACAGTGAAGATGTTACAATAGATATGGTTTGTATTACGTAACATGATTTTCTGATAAAAACATTCAAACTTTGTATGTAGCTTTGAATGACCAATAAAACTCTAATTAGAAATGTGTTTCCCAGACTTGCAGGGATGATGGATGGCAGATCTTGGGAACAGTTGGGAAGGACACCGGAACTGCCAAGGACCCCCGAGTTGTGTCCCTGAGAGACGCCAGAATTAACCAAGACACTCTTCTCATTCTAGGCAAGTTGGTGTCAAGGGATACTCTCAAAACATTGAAAACACGAAAGCGATATCATTTAGCCTCAGACCCCTCTGTAAATGCCCTCATCCTTCATGATGTACTTTAATTTAATTAATTGTTTTAATTACTTAATTCCATGTGCATTTTTAGGTGTATTGCCCTTAATTTAATTGTTTTTATTATTTGAACTTATTTAAACTATTTATTCAATGCGTGCTTTTAGTTGTATTGACTTTAATTAAATTTATTGTTTTAGCTATTTAATTTAATGCATACTTTTAGTTGTATAATAGTGTATTAATGTGTTTTCATATATATATTAATTTCTAGACTATTTTACAGTGCCATAGAGCAGTAGTTGATTATGGTGCTGTATAAATATTGTATCTTATTATTATTATGTAAGGGGCCGTTCACAATTGTAAATATTTACCTATTCGTACAAGGCATACTTAAGGGGGTCAGGGGTCAAGGCCCGCATACTAATTTCTTTAATGTTGTTGCGTCATGCAGCGCCACGCGGTGAATACAGAACTACTATTTTGTTAATTCATGTAACCGTTCACGGCACAACACTGTAACACAGTCTGACATCTTGGAAATTCACAACTTCGTAGAAAACAATTATCAGTATATCAGTATGACACCATGGAGTTGTTAGAAAAACACAACGCTTTATCAGTATATCAGTATGACACCATGGAGTTGTTAGAAAAACACAACGCTTTATCAGTATATCAGTATGACACCATGGAGTTGTTAGAAAAACACAACGCTTTATCCTAATCAGTGGAGATAAGTGTTTGTAAAGGTAATTTGAAGGTTACAATTAAGTAAATAATTAATAGTAAATAATAAAATTTTATATTTCCACTGCACAGGTAATGAAGGAGCAGGTTTGTCAAGTGACGTCACCGACCAGTGTCACCAGCTACTGACAATCGAACCTCGACACCAGCTGGACCCTTGTGTCGACTCTCTGAATGTATCCGTGGCAACCGGTATGTACACCCTTCTCGTATTTCTCATTGTATAGTCAAGTCATATAATATAAAAAAGTACATAAAAATATATTCTAAAATCTTGACCGCACAAATATATTTTATGAACCATATTTAAAAAATATAATTTGACCTTTATTTGTTTATGAATATTGTCGTTCAGCAGGGGCTGCCTAATAGGCGGACCAGAATGGACAGGTGGGCGCTTTAACAAAATATAAATTTGGCCTATTTGGTGGTTTTGTTATAATTTTTTTTTTTTAGAATATTAATCAAATTCAGTTTTAATCAGATACGTTGATGTTGGATTCACAGTTATTAACGTTATTATGATGTCATCGTTCAGTGAATCGTTTCAGTGAAACTATCTTATTGAAAGCGACCTTTGGAACTGAGCGTTGTCAAACTTTTTCACAATTCATTGGCATTTGGGGACTGATCCGATCATTTGTTTGAATTTCAGGAATTCTTCTGCATCAACTCGTGTCAACCATAGTTGAAGGTCCTGATGTTGGGAAGATAGACGATGACGAAGCTGACAATTAACTAATGAACCTAGCTTGTCTACAATGACAATGAAATTGTTAAACGGTTTTCCAACCAAGATTTCCCTTGGCCAAACTATGGAATTTTTATAGAATCATCTACTGGAATTTTGCAACGACATTTCTATAGAATTCTGATAATGTGCTACAGAATTTGTAGTATTCCGTTGTTTTGTATACAATATTCTACTGTGCTCTGTAGAGTTCCATAAAATTCTATAGAAATCTATAGACTATCACACATTTATGTTACGTTATCACATAAGAAATATATCTGATTAAGCATTCTTGCAGCATCAGATATATTTAAGAAAATGAAAAAGTTTGTGTTACATTTGTAATAAAATGCTGACAAAGTATGTTTGGCAGGTGTCAAATGTGTTAAATAATATTATCACGTACAACAAAATAAGAGATCTGTGTCTACATTCAATTGCTTAAGCTTTGAAGCAGCTGCAGTGATGTACAAGATGTTGTCTAAACTTAGAAATAAAGTATTTGGAAAAGAAAGAACTTGCAGTTACAAACAATATTGTATGTAGACTAGTACTAGTATCAGCTTTGTCCACCAGAGGTAGGGATACCAGCATTTTCCACGGACAGGACTACAGCCCAGGACAGTCCCATCTTGCAAAATAAACAGTACAAATCCTGACCTGATTGTGATGTACAAACCACAACGTGGGGAACTAACCAATGAGAAATAATAATGTTTGTGTTTGTTTGACAGTTTTTCTTAAAATCACGCCACTTGTTTGTGAAGTTGGCAACTATGGTGGCGCCATCTGCCGTATAGTTAGGAGACGCCGTTGCATTTGTAAAGGAAACAAGATGTTCCGAATGTTTTGTGCAAAATACATACAGGATGCGTACCGCGGATCTTCGAAAACCTTAAAGGTACTTAAATATAAATGAGTGAGTGATATTGAGTCATTTTAACATTAATGGACATGTGAAGCTATGATCTTGTTGATTTAATACTGGTCCGTGTAGTTTTTAACCTACTTAATAGAATATGGCGTTTAAAAAAAATCTTAAGAGAAATTTTGTGCAAGAGATCGACATACCAAATCACTAACAGCTACTTCATCTATACAGTGCAAAAAAAAATATTAAAACAGTTGTTTTGAGTGAAAAACTTATTGAACTTCCGAACCATGTCGCGCGAGACGAGGAAACCGGTGGAATTAAACCTATATCTATGGCAAGCCGTACAGACAATCTTTTTTCATTTTACCACTTTATTCCAATTATTTCAACTTTTTTTATATAATCAGGCTTGTCATAGCGCTTTATAAAACCCAAACACATTTACTTGTACTGAATATATAACGTTAATGCAGTAAATTTGGTCTTGTACATTTAACACAATTTAATTATTCCTACTTTTATGACAAGACTGGCTTGCCACACATCTACCACAAAACTGGCGATTATGTTGTCACGTGGCCAAGAACGAGACACGCGTCAGCAGACGCTCAATGATAATGTCTGGTAAGCATGCAAAGTCGTTTTTTTTTTAAATCTACGTATATCATAGAAGTGTTCCATGTTTTATATCAACATATATTTTGCTGAGACAAAACCCTGTATCGTTATTGTCGTAAACAGACGCTGTGACGTCTCTAACGCGATGTCAAGCGAGATTTCAATGGGTTGAAAACGAGTGGCTTGAAAACTGCACCGGTAACTTTATAAAACTGTTCTGGTAAGGTCAAATAACCAGCTTGGCAGCTAGAGTAGCCGACGATCTTCCCGTGGACAGGTATTTGTCTTTTTGGCATAATGTCCAAATTTACGTAGACGGCTGCGTCATCTTTACTATAACGCTGGAGAATGTAAGTTACGCTGCTTCTACACGCTTTGCTTCTCGGACGCCAAACTTTCAGGCGGCGGTTCATCTTCGATCCCACAGTCTAATTACCATGTGTAGTTATTACGTACATCTGTCCAAAACGCTATGCGAACAATTACGTACAATCCAACAACGACGGGCGTCTTTTCTACGATTGTCCCAAGTTACGTAATACTAGGACAAGGCGTCGCTAGACGTTAGTATAACTGTCAATTATTACGTCGCAACTTCGAGAGTTGGGATTCCAAGAAGCCAATAATATGTTGACTGACAGGACAAATTATTATGGCGTGGATGGATATTTCTGTGATAATATTGTGTATCTTGAAATTTTTCATATATTGATAACATGACAGTTACTTACCAACTACAAAGTTATCCCGTCCGACGGATGGGTATTTTTGCTAGTACGTACTTTAAGCCTTGTTGTATAAGTGACCATTTGTGACAGGCCGATTGTGTTTGATGATGTTTCGATGTGGTATTTGTTTATGATTCGAAATGTGGAAGGTTTATCATGTTTTCTGCTATCCATAGAAAAATGCTTGGGAATATCCTGTCCATAATCCTAATCTACGTTTGGAAGCCTTAATGTCAGAATCACCCGATTTATAGATGTGATCAACAGGTGCAGTGTCAGACACGTACTGGCCGTCTGCGGCACCTTCAGGAGCTCCTCTCACCTCTTCATCATCAGTTGACAGTAGTTCAAAATTAAGTGATTTCCAGTCATCCACTAAGGCTTTTTCACCACACTGAGCCACCATATCAACATCATTGCTTAGCATACATATGTTAGAGACAAATTGTAAAAATTAATTCTCACACAAATTCACTCTGTGTATAAAACTATTCACCCCTACGCCAACTACAATACATAAAACGAAGCAGCAAATAAAGTTAATTTAGATCATGTGATAAACCGGTATTTTGGCCAATTCCAAATTAAACTGTGTGGAATTGCTGACAACACTGTACTCTTAAAGGAAAACAACAATCAAGACATTTCCAGTGCATTACTAAGATTCATTATCAACATACACAGACCATGAAACACTGTAAGAAGACGGCTGTGTAATGTATTACAAGCAATAAGTACACTATTCCCGATGTTCCAAGCCACTCTCTGTTTATTTCAAATAATAAATGCAAACAACCCACAGACCATTAACAAAATATCTTACTGGAAATAATGGTGTGTCATATAATTGACATGTGAGTAAAACAAGTGTGCTTTTTAAATGACAGGACCGTAAGATTTAGTAAAATGGCACGAACTCTGTAGGTTTCGTCACGACAGCCCGCTTTGTCTTCCCTGAAAAGAAGGTCGTTCCCACATGGTAAGAATTTGACATTGTTGATAGTGAGCTTGACCCAAGTTTCACAAGCAACCTTAATGTCAGGTTCTGTTCCTCTATCGTGTATTGGTATTCTTGCTTCGATGCGCTGATTGACTGCATTTGATACCAGAATCAACACACCACCAGTACCGTTGTAACATTAAATAGGTCACCGAATGGCGAGGAAGTTATTCTTAGAATGGTGGTGAAAACAATGTGTTATAAAGTATAAAATAACATAAAATAATAAGCTAGAATCGCAGTCTACATCTACAACAACCACCTAGGTGAATACAAAATACGATAGGGCTGACGTGCAAGGATTACACTGAATTGTCTAGAAAAAGACGGACATTCAAGAGCAACTTCCCTTTACCATCTAAATCATGTAGCTCAATATCGAACAAAAGATCTGGTTAGTATTACAAATACGACAGGTATATATAGGCCACGCTTGGTGTTGATACCCGAGGTACTGCGACCAATCGGCTAACACATTATGATAAGGTGGTTGGGCTTGTCTTTGTTTGCATAGAAGATATACGAACCAATTGAAAAAATTAAAAACGCCACCCAATCGAACCATCAAAGGCCATTGACATCACCATCTGGCGAACATCTCTCCGTCTCCGTCTTCGTCGACGAAGTTCCTCCGTACCGTCCTCCCGTTGAGCGGCTGCACTGGGCGATAATTGTCAACGATGAAGCGCTCCAACAAGCCCCCCACCAGTTCCTCTCCTTTAGTCTGTGCGTACGGTTTCAATCTCCTGAACGCCTTCAGCTGCAACAAGAAGCGGATGTCTGTACTGATATATAGAAAGTCACCAGCGACTGAGATGGCGGTCGAAATAAAAGGAACAATGCTTGCTAGATATTTAATGATTTTGGTCTTCATTAGTTTGATATATACTTTTTGTAATATATTTCTTCTGACCCGTTTTCAGCATTTTGCAATATGACAGTACTAACTAGCAATTATAATTTTCTTCTTTGTTTGTCGTTGTGTTGAAATAAACTTAACTGATTCAGAAACTTCATTCATATATGGCGTGCCAGGTTCTCACGTTTTATTAAAACTAGCAACAATGCCCTTCCCCAGAGCAGGATAACTTGGTAGTTCATACGTGACAGTCATGATAGCAATGTTTATCAAATAGGTGATCGCTAACATAAACCGCCCACATAGTTAAAATGTATGTGCCAGGTGGCGCTACGTGCTCTCAAACGGTTTATTCGCCGCGCGCGCGTGGTTTCAGCGATTGTTGGAAGTTAACGTTTTACGTAGCGAACAATTGATATACCATAAAAACCACTAAGAACCCTTGATATACGATGTATTTTGAAAAAAATATCAATAAAAAAAGACAGAATAATTAATATCTATTGAACTGAAAAAAAATAACATTTTAGAACGCCCCGGTAGTTCCATTCTATGGGCTGGCCTATTTCCGCTGGCTAAGCAGGAGAGAACTTTAATGAATCGACAGTAATGTCGTCATCATTACCTGTTCCTCGGAGATCTTCACCGTCTCTCGGAAGATGTTCCAGATGACGACCTCGGAACAGGGCGGTGTAGTCAGACTGCCTTCGTAGGTGTAATAGTCGGCCAGTTTGCTCGGCATCAGGCTGCGGATTGCACACGTCGACAAAGAGACGTTCTCTCCTGAAAAAATGCTAGGTATGAATATCATAATTCCTGAAGCTGGCATGTGAATGTATTACTGTTATCCAAAGTAACCCAAGAAGAACAATTTCAGTACGGTGCTTTATAGGAAATATAAACATTACTTAGTGTACCCTCATAATGTATGTTTGGTACTTCGCGATAGCCCACGCAGAAGGGTCGTAGCCAGCACTGAAGCGTGGAGGCAGCGCACTTCCTTACACTATTTGACGCAAGTACAACATCTTTATAACGTCTCATGCGGGATAACATAATTATACACACACGCACACGCACACGCACACGCACACGCTCACGCACACAAACACACACACACACACACACACACACACACACACACACACACACACACACACACACACACACCCACCCACCCACCCACCCACCCACCCACACACACACACACACACACACACACACACACACACACACACACACACACACACACACACACACACACACACACACGAAAGTCTATACTTACCTTTATACACAACTTTGCGAAAATTATCCGTAAGTTTCCGGAATGCGACATTGTCATCATCTCCAACCTGCAAAAACATTCACATTTAAACGTCCAACCACCAGTGATGCAGGTATTCTAGGAACAACTTTTAGATTTACAAACAACACTGTTATTCAAAAATTTACGGAGCAATATTGTAATGTTTTTACATTTAACATGTAAGGTTTTGTGTTTCTAAAGACAAAAAACTCATAATAACTGGGAATTACTTATTGGCACTGGTACGTAAAAAAATTACATTTAAAAATACTGATTCAATTTGGATGTCCGTAACATTTACCTGACAGCTCACGACGTAGTGAAAGCATTCGATTTGTTACGTTTTATGCTCCCGCAAATATTCCATAATACAATTATGTCCTTTGAACATTTGCTCCCGGGACTGAGAGGTGCCCTCATAAGTTCTCAAAGTCCAGAAACACGTTTAGTGTTGGTTCAAACATATAGTGTGAAGTGTTGGTTCAAACGTTTATTGTTTTGTGTTGGGAAGCCAAGGGGGCAAGCCTAGTTACCCATGCTGCCACGTATCGGCACAGCGGAAAAAATGCAGTAACAAAATAAGCCAAAAGGGGTGCATGACCCAATGGCCTACCCCTAAATACGTCATTTACTGCCCGGTTCTGATATCTACAACATCGTCAATGAGCATTGATACCAGTTTTACTCGTTAAGCGGCGCCTCTGGACCAATTGATTTTTTTGCGAAACACCCGTAGTGGCGATCAAACCACCACCCACCAGTACGTAATGATATGTTCGTTGGAGTTGCGAACTTATGCGACCATCCCTTACCTCAAACATGATTCCTAGAACTGTCAGACTGTTCGCTGCTTGAAGCGCGTTGTTGACGTCGCTGTATTGTGTAGACATGTGCACCATATGCATCTGGACGAAGTATAAATAAATACTCGAATACACATTGTTAGTATTTACTTAAACAAACTAAACACCTGGATGTAGCTTATAAACATAACATATGTGTCCTAGTAATAGTGAGCAGCTATCGCAAACAATTCTTCAGAGATGTAGCCTACAGGACGCATGTGTCAGGAAGTAGAACACTGTTGTTGATGATTTCTGATATGCTATCGTCAACCTTTACCCAA
Organism: Lamellibrachia columna; assembly: GCA_963662155.1. NCBI lineage: Eukaryota > Metazoa > Annelida > Polychaeta > Sabellida > Siboglinidae > Lamellibrachia > Lamellibrachia columna. The sequence continues at coordinate 34,153,107 of OY759269.1, read as the reverse complement.
TAAATAAGGATGCATTGACGGCTTATGTTATTTGTACAATCAGTGACCTCCAAGTCCAAGTGAAGTTTCGAGTCATCTCTCTGAATTCAAGTCGCAAGTCATGAAAATGGGCGACTCGAGTGCGATTCGAATCAGCCGCTAGGACTCGAGTCAACAAGTCTGTTGTTAGATATCCTGCTTGACTGGGGCAGTGCACTAAATGACAGCATAGGTTTACGAGTTGTGACTATGGTTATTGTTATGACTAAGAGTAGGGATAGGGTCAGTCATGGTTATAATTAGTGCTAACTTTTAATGTACTGTCTGATATCTCAGACGTAGAATTGCGAGCAAAAACAGTACGAGACTGCTACCAGTACTGACCTCTAGCGGGAAATGATCTGAATCGATCGTGTGCTCGGAGCCGGTTTTGCTGTCGCTGCCCCAATGGAAGTGGAATTGTAGCAGTCGGTACGTGTCTGTCAGGCTGCCGCCAGTCACTGTCCAATCGGCACCCAGCGTATCGACTTGTACTGCGGTAAAATGTTTTACGTGTGTGAACAAGGGGTCACTGGGACGGTCTGTTATCATCATAGTAATCGCAGAATCATATAGCTGTCAACCTCTAGATTTTACCCAGCTAGGTATTTTGAGACCTGTGAAGAAATGTGTTATTCCAAAAGTAAAGTAAAGTTCACTTTCAGCATGTGCTTACTCTGCTTTTTCAACAGGGATTATCATTGGTTAATGTTCAGCTGGTGAGCAATTACTTACCTCGTTTGGCACGTTATTCGGTAAAAGGCGGACATAACCGGTAAAATTAACTGAGGCCTTCGCTTGAGACACGCACGCACGCACGCACGCACGCACGCACGCACGCACATTTTGTCTTATTTTCGCAAAAAAAGACGATTTTTTCTTCATAATTTTAAAAGCTGAAGATTATAAAAATATAGGTGAGAATTCAGACCTTTGCTTCGAGATCGTGACATTTAATGCAACACTGTGAATCTCATTACTTATGCGCTAGAATTCACAGGTTTGAAATCAACCAGGCTTTCAAGACGATGCACTCTACTATATGACGGACTTGCTCAAACCGGCCTATTGGTCGATGTTTCAATAGGGCGACCGCATAGATACAGGTGAAAAGTTTGGTCTTCAGGGATAACGTGTCAAAGACAAAGCAAGGTGTCGCCCTACTCACCCGAGTGGCCGTTGTTCTTCAGGACAAACTTCCCCTGGTTCTTGTGATACCCGACCATGTCGAACGCTCCAAGCGACGGGTCGTGTTTGGCCTCAGACACTTCGATGTTGATGGGCGACTGATGCTTATGAAAGCATTCCTTGTGATGTTTCCCCCACTCCGCTGGGCCTGTAAAAATATTTTAGTTACATACTGAAATGCATCGTGTTTCCGGGAGTAAAGAATTT